>JASDQU010012917.1:65331-78624 GCA_032191745.1 Picea mariana | reverse complement strand
CACATATGTTCATAGACTGGTGGAATTGTAAATGTTTCCTGTGTAAGAGTGTCTCTGTAGTAATTGATGGTATGGAGTAGATGTTAACTCATAGAACTTATGAAATTGTAAATGTTTTCAGCGTAAGAATGACCGTGTAGTGCTTGATATGAATGAGCGGTTATATGCTTAACACCGAGGAAACCGTGCTTGACTTATGTTGATAAAGGAATCTAATCATGACCAGCCATTCTCGGGAAGTTGTCTTCCTTTATCCGCTTCCGGAAAGGTCCCGGTAAGGATCTCTTCACAGAGATTCCCGCCTTGAAAAGGCTCACCAAGAACCCAGAATAAGGACTCGAATGCATAGGCCTTATTAACCCTGTACGAGGAGGAACGATCCTATTAAGGTTCCAAGATAAGTAGAGTTGTGAGGTGAAATAAGTCGATGGATGAGATCTCGTTGGAGGACCCATAGTCATTCACGACCCTTAGACTGACGGGAGTAATGAAGGCATTACATACCTTGATCCTATATCCTCTATCACCTTAAGCAACGAGAAATTGGGATCGTAAACTCCAAGGCCCGAAAAAAAAAAGAATGAATCTAGACCGTTAGATCTCGGTCCAATTACCCGTCATCCGTTGGATCGGGAGGGGCTGCGCAGGGGTTAAGCGCAGGGGTAGGCATGCGAGGAAATGATCTGAACCGTCGGATTGTAGATCATAGTCCCGACAACCGTCAGATCTCGAGAAGATGCGTCGGAGTTAAACTCTAGTGTGCAGAGGGAGATTCCTAACCGTTGATCTTGGCAGGACACGTGTCAGCGTCCTGGAGAGTCGTCGGAATTTCAACCATCGCAGAATTTGGAAGTGTAGAACCGTTGCAATAGGAAGTCGCGATTCGCGAATTCCCAATAGGATCTGAGCTGTCCAATAGCAGGGACACGTGGCAGAGGATCCCGGAGAGTCGGAGTTCGGCATATCGGGGATTTCGAATACATAGAACTCTTACCATCTGGAATCACGATCCACGATTTCCCGATAGGTTCTCAAGAGGAGGAGAATCGACGACTTGTAATCCCTGTGAAGTTTTGCGAAATCCCGAGGATCGTCAGATCCAGGCGGAGCTACGCAGGAGTTAAACCGTAAGCGCAGGCGAGGAGGATTAAAGTCCATCGGACTTCGGAGATTTGGCGTTCAGCGCTCGACGAGGTAAGTTGCATGCCCGTCGAAATCACGAATAGCGATTTCCCGAGTCAATAGGGACCGTCGATTTTTTACAAGGACAGGTGGCACGAATCCGGAGCATCGGGGTTTCGGCATTCGGAGTTAGGCGAGGTAAGAATTTCATACCTCGTGAAATCGCGAGTCATGAGTTCCCGATTTAACGAGAATCGTCGATGAGAACAGAGACGCGTGGCGCATGATCCCGAGAAGTCGGAGAATCGGGGTTTTCAATAGCAAGAAACAATTGCGCCGTGGATCAATGTCTTCTTCAGTGCTCCATCTATTCATGAAGGTTTCTTCAAATTGTTCCATGGTATTGATGCTTTTATCAGGAAGTCCATCATACCATATTCTATCATCATCATGAAGAGTGGTTGAGAAAAGTTTCATCACCAAATCTTCAACGTCTTCATCTACAGGAAAAAGTTGCAAGAAGGCCTAGAAAATACTCACGTATTCTTCAGCAGTAGTCTCACCATTATCGGAAAACTTAAGAAACTATTTTAGTTGGTACTCAAGAATCATCCATCGAGGGTACCCTGGGATTTTACTCATGTCCAAGGGTCTGAAAACATCACCTGGATCCCACCTTAGAGAAGCCATGGTTAAAATGTTTGGTTGTTACAATGATGTTCTGTACTAGTTCTCATCAATGGAATCACTAGATAATCCTTCTAGGATTACCAAAGGAAGTGAGTGAATCACCCTCAATGGAGTCATTGAGTAAGCTTGTAAGATAAGGGCTTCAGGAAAATCTCACCAAAGATGTGTCGTTGAGGAAAATTGACTCATTTGTTCCCTAGAAATGGCACCAAAATGTTATGGCACAATTTGTAGTTGTCCAAGCCCCAGACAAGTCCCCAAATCCACATAACTACAAGATAATCCACCATTGTCACCTTAGTAGGAAATCCACACATTTTAGTGATGGATGAGGTCCACCACGGGGGAGGCATCCCCGGTGAACTCAAGGGATCAGATAGCAAGTGATATAGCCAAGCTTGGAGCACCCTCTCACTGGATACCTAAGTCAAAGGTCTATGTCTATGGAATTGAGGAGAGGAAAGTATTTTGGGTACCTGCCTAGAACAAGAACAAATATAATGTATATATAGTGATTTCCAAGTACCAATATGATAGTAATACCTCAAGAGATAGTAGACAATAAAAATATATGCTAGCTGATAAAAAAAATTGCAACAAAATCAACAGTCTACAACAACAAATAGTGTTTTGTAACAACCACAAGAAACTTAACTCAAAATTGCAAGAAAAGACAGTGAAAACTTAGCATTTATCCAATAGACCAATTACCAACCATTCTAAACAATTTCTGAGTATGTTAGCCAATAATTAGAGTGAATTATGCAGCAAATTTAAGTAAATTAGAAGGTTGTAGCAGTATTTTGCAACAACAACAAGATAGTTAGGGGATTAGGCTAAGCTAGGGTTAGAAGATGTTAGTGAAAGCCTTAGAGAATGATGTTTGAAAGTTTGTTTGATCAAATTCCTTCATAAGACCAATGAAACTAGTGCCTTTTGGGCTATGGAGTCATTTGCAACAACACTATAATATAACTTGGAGAATAATGATAGAAATGTCTAAGGAAATGGGATGAAGTTTAAGGTGCTAGCACCTTAGGGCCTTAAACTTCAAGCCTTAAGAGAGGAATTTGTTAGAGTGCAAGCACCTTTGGGATCTAGCAAATTATTTTCCTTCCTTAGATTTTTTAAATCAATAGCAACAAGCTTCTAGAACCAAACTCCTAAATTGCTAGCACTTTAGGTCTTTAGGAGTTTACCCTAGAGGAGATTTCCATAACAAATTAATGGATGGAATAGCCTTTTGAGAGGAGGAAGCACTTATGCTCCTCTCTTAGGGTTTTCACAAGGAATATACCTTCAATATGAACAAGTAAAATTCAACATAAACATTCAATACCTGAAATGAAATTGCATATTTTACTTACTTCACCAACTTAGATTAACCAACCAAAAACCCTAATTTGCAGAAAATTTCACCAAGAATCAACCAAGAAACATCTAAAACTTGTCATCCAAGAGATAGTGCACTAGTAAAAGAGCCAATGTTTCCCAACATAGCGAAAATTCTAGTCCAAGTCCTCTTGTGAGAGGAAGGTGTTATGAAAAAATGAATGGTGGCTAGCCATACTTATATGGAAAATCCTAGCCACCAAAAGACTTAACCCAAAAGTCATGTATTTTCAATAAATGAGCCTACTTCTTAATTTTCCCATTCAAATTACAAAAAATTCAATTTTTACAAAAGTAAACCCCCAAAAGGGTGACGTCATCCCTTCTTAAGGTGACGTTGATATCCAAAGGTGGAACGTTGGGATGAAAAGGTGCAACGTTGAGCCTCCAAAGGCCATAAACCATGCCACAAGTGCCAAATGTCATGTCATAAGCCTCCTCCATCAAAGCATCATCTCCATCAAACCCTGGCCCTCTCAATGGTGACATCATGGGCTAGATGGTTGATGTCTATCCCTCCAAAGTCCAACATCCAAGTAGAAGAAGGTTGGAGCTCATCAACAAGTCATACCCAGGTGCCTCCAAAGGTAACACCCTCAATCATCTAGGTGTAATAGCCATCATCAGGTGGTGGCCCGGACGTGGGGTCTAACATCCATCCCCTGGTTCCAAAGCCCTCATGGAGGTCCGAACGAATTCATCTCCCCGCGACTACCTGGTCACCGGGCAAGTTCCTGCAGAGAAAAATAAATGCTCCCTCCAAGGGTCCACAAGTCACAATAATCATGCCAAGGAAACCATATCTAATGCGAGAACCATCCAAACATGTGCATCAAACCCCCCTTTTCAAATTAAACAAATGCTCAAATACCTTATAAGTTTTTCCTAATTTAGGTATGGGAGGGGTGTCACGGTGCCCTATTGGGTAAGCCAATCCCCAAGTCAAGGGACATTTCCCGAGAAGAACCTATCTAAGTCATGTAGTGAGCATGAGGTGGATTTGGGCAAGACTTCTAGGTATGGGGTCTTTGACATACATGGGTTCGTATTGTCTCATTTATGGGTGCCTTTGTCGAGGGTGTGTTGCATCCTTCATTTTCAATGCAACCTTTTTCGAAACCCTTTGCCATTTAATTTATTAGAGTCCAAACATTGAGTACTATATGCAAGGGAAAGTAAAGAGTGCCACAATGCTACTTGAAGCTAGGATACATTGAGTGCCATGTGCAATGGAAAGTAAAATACACTGCAATGCACCCCCTCGACAAGAGGGACATTTATTAATTATGTGATTTAATTTGCCGGTCCTTCATTTTTTGGAGAAGTATTTCATTGTTCTCGGGACCTAAGGGCGAGCATCTAGAAGGATAATGATTGGCTTTTATATTTTTCCAGCTACAATACCTTTGGGCCTTCAACCCCTTCTTCCCATGAAATGAGGTACAATCCCTTCTTGGGTCAATGAACCTGAAGACCCAAAAGACAAGGAAACAAAAGGGTAGAATGATGGAAGGTGGTAAGTATGGACGAGAATGGTACGCTGAACCTTCAAAGAACCACCTAGTAGCAACTGTTTTCTTGAGAGTGACCTACTTACTAGTAGATCATGTCACTCACTAAGGTGAAACTAGGGAAAATTTATAAATTCCAAGAAAACACTCTATAATCAAGAAAGGATTCTTTGCAACATGCTCAAATGATTCAAATATTAAAATGACACTTACCATGATATCAGACTTGTTACCTCATGGAGCAAGACATGTTGTCTTCTTGGACCAAGTCGATGTGGTGGATGTTTCTCTATTGCTGGTGATGAATGATGAGGCGCTCATGAAAAAGAGAGGCGCTATGGGATCTGCTAGTCAATCTGACTCTCGACACTCTATGTATGCTACCTATGGGCCTCGAGACATGATCTCCTTAGTTACCCCTAGCCTGGGGGGTAACATGTAGAATAACATCAAAATATTACGAGCTATGATAACAAAATTTTAACCCCAAAAAAATTTATTTGATGCCTCAAAATGGATCTGGAAGGTTTTGAACCCCAAATATTCAGATCAGGACATGCCGCTAAAATGGTCCCTGCAAGCCAATTCCTCCAATTTTCCACCCATAAAGTACCAACATATATGAAATTTTTTATAATGATCCATTCCAAATCATACCTCCCCATTTAGGGAGGCTTTTGGTCCCCATAAGCTTTTACTGAATGAGGTGAGAAAATTTGTCCTTTATCTTCTCCCTAGAGTGCCATTTTTCCTTGCCTTGAAGTTGTCCTTTCAACCCTATTTTCCAAAGGTCATGTTGCCCCTATATAGTAGTTTTGGACTTCTTCTGCAATATTATATCTTCTGCCAACTTTGCTTGAGATTATGGTGCTAAGTCCTCTATGGTAGGTAGGACCTACTCCTTGGTTTCATGATCCAACGGGGAAGGCTCATAGAGTTTTAGATTCTCCACGTTTGCTACTAAGTAAATCCACATGTATGCAGATAAACTGGGTTGGTAGGTGTTATCACCCACCATCTCCAATACCTCAAAAGGGCCATATTGCAGAGCCTTGATATTATTACCACAACCATGTAGTCTTTCCTTGTTTAGTTGTAACCAAACGATGTCTCCCACTTTTAATGATTTCTCTATTCTATTATGATCACGACATGCCTTGTACCTTTCTTGTGACTTCTTTAGTGTCTCATGTACTTGCAAATGGATTTGTCTAAACTTTTCAACAAATTTCTCCACCTTCAACACTTCCATTGTGATTTCTTCCATTGTAACATCCCTAGTTTTAATCCCCACGAATTATAATGTTATGGTATAAATGTGAATTAGGTTGGTGAGTGTATAACACACCCAACCCCCTAAGTACCCTTTTAAGGGATGGGGTATTAAAATTTTGATTTTCCTCAACCTCTTTGAATCCCTTTCAAAAGGACACCATCATCTTCTACTCACCAAGAGATTTCCAACCACCGTAAGTTTGCTCAAAATGGAGCTCTAGATCAAAAGTTATGGCCCTTTGAATTTTATGTCATTTATTGGCCAAATGCCTCTGTACTGCCACATGGCTCCATGTTATCGTTCCCATCCAACGTGACATTGACATGTCAGAACATGTAACCTTTAGCGCAAACGTGGCTACCGGCATGGCACTTTCCACCTATTCCACTGGGCTTTGACTCGGTTATGTTGGTTGATGTCATCTCGAGACATCATCAACCAACGTGGCAGCCCTTTTCTGCACCCAACACTTAGCAATGGAAATCCCTCGATAATTTAATTAACTAGGTGTTGAAACCTATCCTATGGTCATCGGAACCATGAGACCTTGGCCCTTTTTTTGTTTTCCAGGCTCCATAACCCCCGATCTGGGATGAGCTGGCACTTAAGACACCCGACACTACCAAAACCCACCACTCGGCAAGACACGTTACCACTATCTGCCACCTGGCATGACACATAGTCACCGTCACCTTGTGACACATGGAACTCATTTTTCCTTCAGAGCTAAGTATGGAAATGCTAAAATCAAGGTTCGCCTAATGGGGCATTGAAACTTGTTCACCTCCTATTCGTTGAATGACATCATTCGATGTCATCTCAGATACATCGGGCATCGGGCATCAGTCCTCTTTGTAAGGCCTTTATCTCAAAACCTCCAAGGGTTCCAAGATCTTAAGTACAACTGGCATCCCAAGGCACGTGGCTCTTTATGGTTATGCCACCTGAGATGAAACGTGGCATTCATACCACTCGACACGTGGCACTCATTTTCCACTTGGACCTTTGTCTAAATGTGCCAAATTGACATGACATGTGGCACCACTCATGTTACAACACGTGGAACCACTCACAACATGATATGTGGCACCACTCTCCTCATGACATATGGCACCACTAGGTAATCACGAACATCGAGGCCTCGACCCCTTACCTACCTCGTGAAATTAAAAACTCTCAAGGTTCATCCTCTGGGGATTACAGGGTAATTAATTAGGTTAAACCTCATGATTACGACTCTTAGACTTTACCACAAGATCTGTAGTTGATATCTTGTGTCGGTAGATCTGATGGCTACCATGGTTTCATTCCCAATCCTGACGTAGTAGTGGTTTTAAGGATCGAACAGTGGATATTGAGCCGTCAATCCATCGATCGATATTTCTCGTCACCGCGTATTTTGGAATGCAACCTTTTCCTTATCTCATGTACACTAAAACTCCCCACGGTCTGGGGGTCTACTTGACTTTTTTTCACTGATATATATAATGGAGATTAATCCACTCATAGATCCAACGGTTCCAATATACTATGCTTACCATAGAGCTTGGGCTTGACGAGGGATCCCATACTTAATTCATCAGCGAACCGGGGGATGACAAGTGTCACCCCCATGACACCATGTCTATTGTGTGAGCATAATAGGTCATGAAGATGTCACTCTTTCTCTCTCTTCTCGTGTTTGTGTAATGAGGCATGGAACCAGGGGTTGGAACCCTGGTCCCCAGATATCAGCATATTGGGACTTCCAAAGAGTTTATACTTAGAATTCTCCTGAGGTCCGGTGCTCTGAAGCCCTGGGAATTGAAACCTCTCATGGACTTACATGTTGGATTGATGGTTGAGATTGCATGGCACTAGCAAAGGTCCTTGTGCCCAACTAGGCCCATACTCGCGTATTAGGCTCCACGTCACATGTAACATCACCTATGTATATTAAAGGGAAATGGAACCCCTGTGCGGGAACCTTGTCCACCAAAACTTGGGCATCAAGGTTTCCAAAGGGTTGGGCCTTAGAAATCCTATGAGGTCCGATGCTCTGATACCTTGAGCATTGGCCCCTCCTAAGCTTCATATCAACAGCTAACATTCGATCTTCCCCCGATCCAATGACCAATGCTCGCACGTGGACTTACAAGAAACTTTAATGGGTAGTCCTGCCCATCTTTGGACGGTTGAGATTGACCCTCTTCACTAGATCAACAACTAATATTCCTCACATGGGTTTACATAGGATTATGATGGGTAGACAACCCATCTTTGGATGGCTAATATTAACTCTCAGCTTAGGGTACAATGGTTGATGAGTCTCATATATTTCATTCAATGTAAATTGAATTAAAACTTGAGCTTTCAGTCTTTAACAGTCCCACAACCTCATGATGCATTATCCTACGGGGTTTTTAACTCAGCTTCCTCAAGTCCTTATAATAGATTATCATGCAGATATAGAGGTTCCAATTAGAATGATATCAAATCCACTAACTCGTCATACACATTCAAAGTACAGGAATGAGTGTTCAATCCAATTATTTTAATGTCATATACATAGAGTATAAGGGAACTTATCTGTTCAAAAGTGATGTTAACCAACCAACTGACAGTGGGTGTTCACCTTTCCACCCAACCATAGGCTCTCCTCGCTCAGTAACTTCGGTTGCAGGCCACCCCCGTGCCAAGCCATGATACCACCAGAAAGATTTTCCCTCACTCCTGCATTTTTTTCTTGCAACAGTTCTCTTTTCTCGGGTCTTCTATAGACCTCTCCTCATGACTCCTCCCGAGTTCCCCCTATCAGCCAAATCTTTGCCTGCCTTTGTGCCTTCCTTCTTCATGTATACCCCTGTGTGCTTCTCTTGCACACATCGCCTTGGGAAGGTTCTCGACCTGTACCCCTTCCTTCTGTCAGAAGGAACTCATAGGATCAATTTGGGGTTGTGGAAAAATGGTACCCTATTGTACCTGAGGATGACAGTTTCAGTTGTCCCAACCTAATCTCCCATGCCTATATTTATTTGGGGCGGTTGATTGTTCAACTACCAACCCCTCAATCTAGAGGAAATGTGGTCATTTCCTCCTCATCATTCATCATGGTGGCTCGGGGTCTTTTACACATGAGTCCCCTTTCTCTACCCCCTCGCCAGCACCTCTAGTGGTATCATGGCCAGTATTTCAAGGCTTCACCCCACAGTCAGTGTTTTGGCATATACAGTTACACAATAATACATTTACAATATTTACATGTCACTACATGGAAATCACCAGTAGTGATTAATTACATATACTCAGGGTTTAGAGAGGGGTGTTACAATCCTCTCCCCCTTCAAAGGAACATTGTCCTTGGTGTTCTTTAATTCTTAGAAATCACCTACCATGCCTTCTTTGTTCAGTTGTCTCAGCAAGGTTTTTCCTCTTCTTGGTCTGGTATTTTCTTGGATTCTTGGCATTTAACATATTCCTACATTAATTTCAAACAAAAAACATATTATTCACAATTTCATGTAAAACATTTTATTGATGTTCAAACTCAAGAGGAAATATTCACAAATCAAAACAATTACTTATTTGTGCAGCTCATGGATCTACATCGATATGGTTGTCTCATTAACTTGGCTCATTGATTTCCTTGACATACCCATTGTGTGCATGATCCCAATCAACACTCTACAAGAGTCATCAAAGTCTCTCCTTCCTTACGGTCACTCACCCTCTAGGCCCAGGCTCAGGAATCCTCTTTTATGCTATACAGTCCCTCGGTCGATCCATCTTGCCTTTCCAAGGATTTCTCTCACAAGAAGAGTTTTTAGAGGCTTCATCGAGTCTTACAGTAGAGGCGTCCCTCTAACTTGCTATGTCAAAAGAATCCCTTCGTCCCGTGTCACCATGACACATCATTCCATGGGGGATCATGGCTTATCGCAGGATTCCCATGTCACTATAGTAGCCATTTCTATGCTTTTTAGCTTGACAACCATTATCTATCCTTTTAGGAAAGATCTTTCATCTCACATGTATCACACACATTCAATAATTTGTGACATGTTATTATCAATTTAATCACAATTTCCATTTTCATATTTGTTCCCTATAGGAACTAGATCCCATAAGTATGAGATTTTTCTTCTCATAACAATTTGGACTTTTTACAATCAATAGGCATCAGTCTTCCTTATCAGCTTACATTACCGCCATACCCAAGACCGTCATTCCTACAATTCAACTTCAATTATCCAAACAAATTGTTAGTTCTCATGCACATTATATTTTCATTGCACACTTGCAGTGATTTTCAAAAAACAATTAGAATTTTTGCAAACTAATAATTTATTCACAATCATCTATTCAATGATATAAAGCAAGGGAAATGTCATTCATTTCTCATGCATCGTATCAACATACCAAACTTTTCCGAATGTAATTCAAACATTAAACGACTCTAATCAATGTGACCATACACACAATGTCCCCCTTGCATTAGTTTCAGATTGATTACTTTTCATATTAGGCACCCTTACCAAGGTGTGGTGGGACTCAACCAACCTCTTACCATGTGGATCATCTATCCACATCTATTATTACAACAAGGTCGTTCTTGCTGCTTTAGGATGATCATAACCTCAAATTAGCATATATTTCATGAAACCATAATTTCATATGAATGCATTCCAACATTCTTTCTTCACTAAAAATTAGGGTGCTAACATATATGGCCACTCATTACCTTTCTTTACCATTGTTACATTCTAATAGAACATTGGAAGATCCTTCTTCCATAATGGGCAATCCATTACCTACCCACTCATGTAAATGTGCATTTCCTCAAAACATTAACTAAGGAGTAGTTTATGAGCATTTTGTTCATCATTTTTCTTGCAAGTTTTACAATCATCCTTGACTACCACAGATTCCCTTCTCTATCCTCAATGTTACTTTCGTGCATCATACCCTACTTGGATATCAATGGAATACATCAAGCATTCAAAACTATTTTCATTTTTTTTAAATGATAAATTTATTTCAGAATGGATTCTTACCCAATCTCTTTCAAGCCTTATGCTACATAGACATGAATCCTTTATACATGTTATGGATGCCATCACTCTCTCTTATATTACCTCTTCAGTGGTGTTTTATGGGAACTTCCAAAGTCCCTTCATTTTTCCTTTTAACAACAGTCTTCTTGTATTTCTCCTTTGCTTGAGGATGTCCATCATTGGCAGTTGTCCTTTCCCAACAACTCTAATCATTTCCTACATATAACTTGCATCATCACAATCAAAATTATGTCAATTGTCATGTAAAACTTAAATGCATGTACCGGAGCATTTAAATCAACAATCATTCTCAGATATGTCCTATCATATCTATAGGCACTTCTTGCCAGAAATATTCACACACAATAACACATCAATTTTCTCATGCCAAACGATTACATACATTAGCATATTGGTTTCTCATATCAGAGAGATACAATAAACAACAAGGAGTCAAGGGATTCTTCTCTTGTCCTACTCCTTCTACACAGCTGAGGACTTTCAATCCAGCTGAATTATTTTCAAGGCTTCACTGTCTCCACATAATATGGATTAATCAAGATCATTATTTAAACATACTTACCAATTTGTCTTTCATTTACCAGATGTACTTGTTTTCACAACTATTATTTTTATGATATACAACTGTGCCTCATACATTAGAGTTTTAAAGTGATAAATGTATTCCACCTTTTCTCTTTCTTTGTTTCAACAATATATCTGTCTTGGGGTCTTCATGCTCTCTTCCTCAAGCAGGCTTAGTCAAGTTCATATTGACTTTTCTGGGTAAATTAATATGTTACAACAATCTTGTTCATACTGAATTATGAACCTGTGCTTTCTGCACATTCACCAAGAAGATTGCTCAACATTTCTTTGCATGTTTCCCCTGCATGCATTATGTTTTAGAATGTAATCCAGGATTTTTGTATAAATAGACCTCGCAACCCATTGTTTATTATTTCAACAATCCCTAATATTATAAGTTTGTTCTCCAAACAGAGTGCTTCACACAGTGCCTCCACAAGAACTTCTTCAACATGCAACTCTCTTGTTGCATATCCAAACGGTCTGAAATGACCTCACTCTTGAGTCAACCTCAGATTTGTCATTTTAGATTCTTACCCAATATTCCAAAAGGAATTATCAGCATGCATCTCTATTATGCATTCAGATTGTGCATTCACACATGCACATTTGTTCCATTAATTTGGAATTCACATTGTGCTTTGATCACATGCTTCAGCCTATTGTGTGTGTCTGTCACTGGCACACTTCATAGTTTCACTTGCATATTTATTTAAAAATCATGGTATACATGATCATTCTCAATTGTCTATGTGTTATTCTCAAAGGTATACTCACTTTGCCTTCTATCTTATCAACAAGGTAGTCTTGCTCATTTTTCCTTTCAACATTTCATCTTAGCTCTTTCTGAGGAATGATATACTTCCTCAAGTTATTATTTAAACAAAAAAACTTAGAACCTCCTTCATAGGGTCAACCATGCATCTGTGACATTGCTCAGATCTGGAAGGTACACATCTTGCCTCACGATCCACTTGCTCAGGCAGTCATGCCATGCCTTTAGCATATATATATATATATATATATATATATATATTGTACATGTGCATCACTTGCACATTTCCATATTATTCACTTACACTCGTTAAATCTTAGCTCTTATCAAAATTTTCTGATGAAGATTTACAGTCATCCACATGACCAGTCTCATATACTTAATCATACTTATGTTTCCCTTTCTCATGGCAACAACAAGCAATAATTTACTCTTACCCAACTTCTATAAAAGTTAACTGCGTAGTGTAAGTCATTAATCTATGACCCATATTCATGAGTATTAGTCTCAACTGACCAATAATTCTCATGATTTGAATAGTCCACTTAGCACTCATTGCATCAGGTGATGCTCACAGGGGTGAAGAAATGGGATTGAAGCCAACGAAATGAATCGCATAACATCAATCATCACTTCCGGGGCTTGCACCCGGTAACCAGGACTTCCCAAGTGGTCACCCATCCCAAGACGCCACTGACTCAAGCGCGCTTAACTGTGGAGTTTTCCCCACAATCAAACCCACTTAGCTTGCTACCCCATTTGCAAAACCTTAGCAAGTATTGTGCCTTATGAACTACCCAATTAGAGCTCCCTTGACTCTTATTATTTAAGTATATAGGGGCTTCTGCAGTGCAAGATATTAGATATTATTTTTGGGATTAACTGCGTAGTGTAAGTCATTAATCT
>JASDQU010012917.1:45498-64319 GCA_032191745.1 Picea mariana | reverse complement strand
AGTATCTTAATCTTCCTTACAGAAGGGTTCTCTTATCAAGGCTTTGAATTCCTTGATCTTGTTGAATACTTCAAATATATCCAGGTCTTTTACGAGAATAATCATTAATGAATGATACATAGTATACATACCCATTATTGGAGGATGATTGCATTGGGCCACATACATCTGAATGAATGAGTTCTAGGACTCCTTCTGCCTTCCTGTCCCTCTTCGAAAACGGGTTCTTGACATTCTTCCCTTGTGCACATCCATCGCATACGCCTTCATGGTCACCTTTGAGTTCTGGTAAACTTGTGACAGCTTTGCATATGTATGGTAGCGCCTTGTAGTTGATGTGAACTAATCTTCTAGAGTTCACATGGATTCTTCAATAGTGTGGGTCATGGCAGTTTCTGAGTGACCCACCTTCTTCTTCTCCATTGATGATTGCTTCATTTATGATTTCTTCTTTAGCACGTTGCCTTCTGCAACATTCGCTATAGCTTCCTCATGTGACCTGGAGCAAGGTCAACAAAACAAGAAGCAAGAATAATATCCTTCTTGATAATATAAAGCAATAGCACGAACAATCATCACAGTAGCTCCTTTAGAGCTTATTACTTATTATTTAGCAAAGATTAAAGGTAAGGAATACAATACGAAATGAGTTCAACACTCTCTTAGTGTTGTGACCAAGCATTCTTCCATGGCAATCTGAAACTAACACACGAGGTTTCTCCTAGAGGAGGTGTTAGTCATATTAGACAAAGTATTCTCACATGTTATCAAGTATAATACTTTACGACGATTGCTATCTCAACTAAAGTCATTAGCTTGTCATGTGTACCTTTGAATCTTGATTAATCAAACCTGGATCCTTTTCCTCAAGAGTGAGTGTTTTCTTTTCTTCCATGTCTCCTTCACTCAAGTGACGAGTACTTTCTTCAACCTGTCTGTTGTACTAAGACAATATGCTCTCTTGACAAAAGGTTAGGTTAGAGGATAAGCTCTATGATCAACTTTTAATCCTTCTAATGATTTGATCATAGCTTCAACATGCAACACTGATCAAGATAATTTCATAACAAATAGATGCATATTAGAATAATCACACTTGGTTTGCATCATTCCTCTGAATGTGTTGGATCTTGAGATCCTTCTGGATCTATGGCAAAAGATCCCTTCTCCTACAAATACTCTTTAGGGTTTAACCATTAACCAGATGTGAGTACAAACCTCGGATAGCATTTGCAGGTAGTGGCTCCATCTGGTAGCAGCGGTAATCATTACCAAAAACTTCAAGAGTGTTTGCAACTGGTTCTGCGGCTGCAACTGCAACTGATGCTGCAACTGCAACTGCAACTTTTTCTGAAACTGAGACTGCAACTGATGCTGCAACTACAACTGCAACTTAGGGTTTTATGAGGAAACCCTAATTTTTCAAACTTCGAATTTTGAAATTCTGATCCAAGGGATAGATGCGCTGAGCTGAGGCGAGTTAGCTGGTGCAGTTGGAATTTCGAAAATCCAACTTTTACTCCATCAAATCTGATCTGTGGATTTCTGGACTGGTGCTTCTGGTTTTCTGGTATTTTGTGAAACTAGGGTTTCACTTTTCGGGAGATCTAGCGACTGAAAAGCTGCGCGGTGCCAAAATGATCCTTGGGGGAGGGCGCAACTTTCTAGGTGGTTTTAGGGCTAAAAAGATTCACTTTTGAAAAACCCTAATTTTTGGGTACGGTAACAGTGACGTTTTTCCTCTTGCGAAATATGCTTCCTTCAGGTTGGCTTTGATACCATGTTAATGTTTATGCCATTATTATAGTTCTTCGCATTTCAATAGATAAGAGCATTATAAGAACAAGATCACTGAGAAACACACATTCACAAGAGACACAACATTTATCCTGGGAAACCCTCTAGGGGAAGAAAACCCAGCAAAAACTTCCTTATCATAAATAGCTTATACAATGTTCAAGAGATAACTCAAACTAATACAGAAAGTCCTCCCCAAGAGATGCGCCACTCTTCTTCTCCTCTCTCTGGTAATTGCAGCTTGCCTCATAAGAGAAATGAGCAAGTGAGTTGTGTGTTTGAAGTGAGGTGCTAGCCTCTTATTTATACAAGACTGGCACATGTGAAAGGTCACAACTGGTAGGGCCTACCTCTCACTCTGGGTGGGTAAACCCACCTTTAATTAATTCTGGGTCTTCCATAATAACTGCTGGGGCCGATTTCTTATTCTGCCCTTTGTAATTGTTTGATGACCAATCCGCAAAAGGGGATTTGGTCCTTATACAATTACCGACATGATTAATCCACAATGGGGATTAATCCAATAACAATAATAATAATAATGATATGATTAATCCGCAATGGGGATTTAATCCAATAATAATAAGAATGCTCTTCGCAGTTAAATTATTTCAACAATATAAACCATTTGTCCATAAGTATGCATATATCAAGTAGGATACAAGATCTGCAAGATTAACGAATTAGTTAGACAATTGCATGAATGAAGTAAATTGCTCACATACATAAAGATAAACCAGTTGTCCAGTGCCTTAAAAGGAGTCGTGGGCAATTGTTGATCGTGTGTTCTATTAGGATAAATTAAAGGTAGATTAATGAGAGAATATGTGGCCTCTTTAGAGGCTAACTCTTTGTTTGGAAACTTGCGGAGAACTTACCGAAACCTAAGAGGTCTCACCAATAAGTTCACTAAGGGTGCCGGATGTTCAAAACGGGTGGGAAACCAGATCCCAAGAGGGCACGCCTTACTTCACAGATTCCCTTTAGGCGTTTTCCCACGCATTGAGTTAGAAACTTACGAGATTTCCCTAATTAAACTACAAACAAGGTTTATTGATTTTGCAAGACTGAAAGAGATAAATTTTGTAAAGTAACTAAGAGATATGCTTTGCAAGAAAATTGAAAAAAGTTGATCTTGCAAGAGTTATTGCTGAAAGTGGAAAATAAACTCTAAAATAAACATGCATAAAGATTTAAAGTATTTTTAGATATGCATGTGAAGTGTGAGTGTCATGTGTATTAGTTTTGCTTATGATTGCATGTGTGTTTAAGATCAAAAGATTAAACTTGCATATAAAGAAAGTAAAGCGAAACCACGACACACAAATCCCCCTAATGGGGATGGAGAAACTGGGCACAAAAGGGGCCCACTTTTATTAAACTTATTACAATGAGAACTAAGTTCTCTTTGATCTTTTTCTTAGAATCTTGGATCCTTATAAGCTTTGGATCTTAAAATTTACAAGGAAATTAAAATAGGAAAAACTTCTTTGATGAAGTAGGAAACCCCCGGATGTTCCGAAAGCTCCGATTTCGCCAAAATTGACGGAATCTCCTCTTGTGCCTGTTATTTCTGCAAGAAAACAACAAGCAATTAAATCCAAAAGATGGCCAAAAACACTTTAGAAGTGTCTTTGGTCAACTCCAAAAAATGCGAAAAATTGACTAACTAAAATCTATGCTAAAACTTGAAATTTTTTTAGAGATTTTGGGGCTGTCTTTTAGGACAGCAAATGAAAGCACTTTGATATTGACAAATGAAAGAAATGAAGCTCAATCAATCATACCCCTTCAAGCCTTTAAATTTTACAGAAAATAAACTAGCAATAAAGGAGCTTTTTTTAACTAGATCTAGCTTTAGATAGATAAAAGAAATGCCTAGATCTAGATACTTTGCAAGCAAAATATGAAACTAATTTAAACTTTGAATTCAAATATAAATTCTTATGCTTGCATGAAGGAAGTAACCAAATAACTTTTGAAGAATGTGAGAGGGAGAAAGGAAGAAACTTTTTTTTTTTCCAAGAATTGAAAAATATGGGCTATGGAGTCCTTAATGAAGAGTAGAGGGAGCTTTATTCCTTGCTAATCTTGGACAAATGAAGGTTGAAACTATAACCATTCAATCCTCCAAGCTTGAAGAACCTGTAAACAAATATACTTCAACCCTGTAAACATTGTTAACGAAGGTCTCTCCTACATAAAACAGAAACTCAAATATGCATGTTAGTTTAATTGAAAAAAATACATGCAATATAAAAGGTTATGAGTTGTAAGAAAAGAAATCAGATTAATCAAACTAGATTTACCTCACTCTACTGTATGACAACATACTTTCAAATCCTTTGCAATAGATACACAAAATTGAAGCAAAATACAGATTACCTCATAACCATAGTAGAAGATTCAAGCATCCACACATAGCATCAACACCGATGGAACTCCAAAGTCTCTTTATTCAATCTTAGAAATGACAAAATGATACAACAATATAGGTCTAACTTCCCAAAACTCCAACTAACACTGGAGGAGGGGTAGCCTTGCTTAAATAGCATAAGGGGTGACAACTCCAAAGAGATGCGTGAGAGTTAAAGGGGAGTGGCACACTTAGTAAAGGGAGAGATGCGTGGGGTTAATTGGAGTTGTGTGGAGTGAAGTGAGGTGGAAGGATAGTGGAGTAGAGTGTAGGGTGAGTGAAGTGGGAGTGAGTGGAGTGGAAGGCGAAGAGTGAGGGCGAGTTTGGGCTTTGGGATGTTGGCCATCCCTTTAGGAAGCACCATCTCATCAAGTGGGGTTGAGTCCCCACATTGGGATCTCCTCCATGCCTTTCACCCTCAGTGAAGTCACCTTACCCTTTGCTCAACTCACCTTGGTTTTCAGTCAACTGGGGACACAAAAAAAACATGTTTCTGACATGTTCCCCAGTTTTCCTAAAAAATAAGGATTTAATTAAATTACCCCTTTTCTGTATTTTTCGAGTAAAATCTATTTTATAGTGAAAATAATCACTTTTTTTTTTGTCTCGAAAGAAGGGAAATAGGGGTTTACATGATACTCTGGACTGGAAAACGACCATAAATATGGCATCTGATGATGTTTGATGTCATATGTTTACAAGTTATCGCTTTACAATTAAAAAATTCCATTTTTGCGGGAATTTTACTTTTTCACTAAAACATTAAAAAAAAACCTATCAAACCTAACCGCAACTTCCACATGACTCAATTAAGATGACCTAATATGAGCTCATATAACTTCAGACACTACGCATTGATTATACCATGCCAAGGCCTAACTACCAACACATACTCTAGCTTTGGAGTCAATCTCTTGAGTGAAAAACCTTATAAATTATTAATCGCCCACAAAGGAAGGCAAAAAATAAATAACAAGTGAAAAAAAAACACTCTAGAGTACATGCTCCTACCTAGGTCTTAGGTGGCCAATAGCCATTTACAATATCTCATACTCAGGTCATTTATTACAATGGTGGAAATGCGGAAAAATGTGTTCTTTTGAAAGAATGACTGAACTCTAAACTTTGTCATATGAGCACTGACTGCTCAATCCTTGGCGGCTCATCAAGAAATCCAACTTATGCAAACTGGTGGATAACAGGCTGCAAGAGCTATGATGGTTCTGATAGAAGTGTATCTGGCTACAAGAGCAAACGTCTCTTCATAATCAATGCCTTCTGTTGACCACCTATTTCAACTAGGGTGTCAACTCCATGTACCATGAAGATATGTATCTGATGGTGCAACCAAGTTGAAGTCTTTCTGGTTCTACAATGCAGTTTTGGTCTCAACACTTTATTTTGTAATTGGAATTTCCGCTCCCCTACGTGAGATAATAATGTAATGGGTCTACATGGATCATATTGTAGGTTAGTTGCCTATGAATTTATCATTAGGAAAGTTCTTTCATCAAGTGTTTTTTTTCCTCAGGTAATTAATTTGGCCTAACCAACCTTTTTAATTACGCTTGAGTTTTTCACTCCCACAATAATCCTCCAAAGTGGTGAAAGGCGTTTTAATGATCGAGCCCTATGGTGACTCGTGTCTAGGAATATTTTAAATGACCATGCTAGACATATCCTAGAGTCTTACGGAATTCCGTCGAGTCTAAGTAGTTTTTTTTTTTAATTTTTTAAAATTACGTTAATGGTAATTTTAATTATTTTTGATGAAAAAATGTAAAAGCTAGGTCCTTGGGATTTTGATAGGGGTATTTGTGCTCAAAAGAAATGGAATGAGACCCTCTACACCCTTGGACCAAGTTTCAACTCAATTGGACAAGTTTTGCTAGGTGTTTGTCTATGAGAAATCCAAGTCAGTCTAAGACAAAAATTTAATTGCTCAGTTTGACAAAGTAAAAAATGTCAAATAATTGTAAAATGAACAAATTGGTTAGAGAAAGAGTGGGAGAAAATGTCAAAATCTTTTCTTAAGCTACCCAAACCCCTTTCCTAACTTTATTTCACCCCCATCACCTAGTCACAACATCATTTAATCATCCCCCCTAGGGAAGTTGCGCCCCCCTTGAGGAAAAAATCATCTAAAGTAAAAAATTAAGGAGGGAAGCTTCCTCCCTCCCTAAGTGCGCTCCCCTTTGTCTAATTAGCTGTTGGATAAAGTAAAAAATTTGTCAACTCATTTTCCACTCAAGTACCAAAACCCTAAAACCTCCAAAACTGTAAAAAGTGCGCCCCCCTCCTTGAGATGCTCAATGATACTTGGTGATTGACACTTGGAAAACATCCAAGAGGGGTAGCTCTTGCTTCTCAAGTATAAATAAAACCCCTCCCCTCCTCATTTCTCATCTATTCTTTGCTTACTGTTACTATGCTCAAATTTCTCCCATCTCTCCCATTCTCTTCTCTTTCTCATTTTTGCTCTAGTTTTTGGTTAGAAGCTTGTTGCAAGTATTTGCAGCAATCTTTTCCATATTAATAAAGAAAGCTTTGGGGGACAATGGTGTGTTAAGAGTCTTGTTGGTGCATCTTTGCTTTGAGGTGATATTGCTTGGTTTTTCATTTGTGTATGCAATTTATTTTCAAATCTAGAGTAGAGATCCCAAGCAAAGTATTTTGCTTGGGTAGATTTGCAATAGTATTATTGTAGATCTAAGTCAGTAGTTTGTAGATTCTCAAAGTATTTTGTATTCTCCCATATATCTACTCACCTTTTGCTCCATTTTTGTTGTTTGCTCACAAATATTTGCAGGTCACTTCAAGGGTTTGAAAGGCTTGTTTCAGATTTGGAAACTTGCATTCCTCATCCAATTTGAGCCTCTAAATTTTCTGCATTCTATTTCTGTACATTTCCATTGTTTTTTTGAGCATTCTAATCCCTTAGAATAGGTCTTTCAAATATTTTTATATGCTGATTTTTTCTGCAGAAAATTTTTGTTATAACTAACAATAAATTTTTGAGTTTTTGGTCACATTTTGCAGCATTTCCAGCAAGCAAAAGCTTGCTGGTCTTTTTGCAGGTTGGTGATATAAAGGAAGGTCTACAACCCATTTGGGGCATCTACAAGTCAAAGAAGAACCTCCCAAGTTGGGGTAACACATTCCAACACTTCTTCCTCTTCTATTCATTGTAAGCAAGCCCAAAGAGAGTCTCTTGGGCTTGCACTTCTCTAAGTTTGTAAGTTTATGCAATTTCTATTTCTTAGTTTGCCTACACCTAACATAGTGTTTGGCCAAACCAACCATGCTAAATCGTATGACTAGATTTTAGAGTTCTTTTTCAACATTGTTTTACTTTCTTGTTTGCCCCACTTGCCCTTAAAACATGGTTGTGTGGTTAAGATCTTTTTCATTTCCAAGTTCTTTTTATTTCAAAGTCATTTATTTATTTTTATCCACTTGGGCACAAAACCGGTAGGCTTTGTCCTCCACATTGTGCACTTGTTGTGGTTGCAAGTAGATTAGATTTACTTTCAAGTCTTTACTTCCTTAATTGTTTGCCTACACCTAGCATAGTGTTTGGCCAAGCCAACCATGCTAAATCGTAAGGTTAGGTAACTAATTGATGCTATCTTTCTTCTATTGCTTATGTTCATTGATTATCTTTAGATCTTATAAACTTTCATCTTTATTTGCTTAAGCCCATGGACGCATAGTAATTTACTTGTGTATTTTTTTCAATCATTCCATTTCCTTTCAAGTATTTACTTTGCTTTCAAATTCAAGCATTTTCTTTTCCTTTCAAACAATCTATTCTTTACTTTCAAGTTATTGCAAGTTACTTTATTTTCAAATACTTTTACTTTCATGCAATTTACTTTCAAGAATCTTTACTTTCTTGCAATTTACTTTTGTCAAGCACTCTTTATTTCAAGCCCTCAACTTAACTTAATTAATCTTTAAGATTCAATTAACCTTACATCTTTAGGGGCTTCAATTAAACTAGTTTAATTAGAACACCTATCATTGTCTAAACTTTGCCATCAAAAAGGGATCTTGTGGAGGTGGCAGGGGGTGCTAGATCAAGGATGGTCTCACGACACTAGATGTCCCCCTTGTTGAGCACCCTTGTTTTCGGGATTGACTTGTGGAGCTAGGGTAAGGCCTTGTTTGCCTTACTTATTGAGCACCCAACAGTAGTTTTGGTATAAGCGGGGAGAGTTTTAAGGAAGGCACATAGTTTAGGATTCACACTTCACCTAATCAACCTTAGTCCTAAAATTTATCCATAATTAACCTTGGCTTAACTTCATAATCTATTTTTATGGTTCATGCTCTCTAATTCATGCAAGCATTTCAATTTCAAGTTATTTTCATGCATTTTTATTGAGCACTTGTGGATGGTTAACTAGTAAACTAAAAGTTGTGCATCTTTTGCCTGTGGAGGCTTGTTTCATGCTTTATCTTTGTCCATCTTGAGGTGCACACTTGCCCTTGGAGGCTTTCTTTTGGGTATCTTTATCTGTTTTGAAGTTGTGTTGGAGCCATTGAATAACCCCTTGAAGTTGCGCATCTTGTGGAGGCACTTCATTGTTTGGGTTTGTTGAATTGTTTTGTTGTGGTGAATGTTATCTTGAGTGATCTTTTCCTTCCCTGCACAATCAAATCAAGTTAGTTCATTGTTGCTTCAAGTTAGATCTAGTTAGTGCTTGTTTCTTTCCTTGTAAATAGTTGTATTTTTTTGTATCATTTCCTAATTCTTTGCATGCTTATTTTGTTAATAGTTGTTTAATTGTAAGTAGTGTAAAGTAACTCTTTGTATCTAATTGTAAGTTTTGTAAAGTTCTTCTTATTACTCTTTGCAACTTTAGTTGACCCCTTTGCCCAACCTTAAGCACTAGTCTTAGTTGTCCTAGGGAAAGGATTGACTTTGCATTAAAAGAATTGCATTTACATTGTTTGCCTCTCGTATAGGCTAAATTCCCCCAACCTTTAACTAATTAAAATCAACTCCTAGAACACCTTTAATCACTGACATAGTAACTAGGGTCTACCTCGCTTGGCGTCCATAGGAGTAAGCCTAGACGGAAGAAGTTCAAGTCGAGGTGACAGTGGGCTTGAGCTTAGGCATTGTGCCTCCAAGGACACACTAAGCGGATTGGACTTAGTCCACGTTTGCAAGTGTTTATAAGGACAAAAACATCTTTGGCGTCGTTGCTGGGGATAAGTTTTTTATCCTTGGTCTAAATGACTTAACTAATTTATTCTTTTAAAACTAAGTAATAAATTTGCTTGCAATTTTTTTTTAACTTGGATTGGCTTTACTTTGTTTGCTTACTCTCCAAGTGGCGACTGCATTGGAAAATCTTTGAAGTATACTACTAGGAGCACTTCACAAAGAGTGACTTATTCTTTTCCTGAACTTGAAAAGGTTTACAGGAGGAGATTAAATAACCTTGTTCCTCGTAGGCTACTTGAAAGTCTTGGAGAAGAAGCACTTTCTGATATCCATATCTTGTTTCAACATAATAATCAAGCAACTGTTAATACTACAACTACTAATCCTAACGTAGTCATGAATTCCTTTTTTAGACCTTTGAATTTTGCAGCCATCCAAGGGGCTCCTCACGCAATTCCTGAAAAAGCTATTGAGAAGCTGTCTTGTTTTCAGGGGAACAATGTTGTTAGTGCCCATTCTCACATTTTGAATTTTGATTTATGTGTACTCAAATGGTGTCGGGGTCATGATGAAGAGGATGTAAAGATGACACTATTTGTCTTCTCTTTAGAAGGGGATGCTGTAGAATGGTTTTCAGAGCAAGATCCCAACAAATTTAGCATCCTAGCCGAAATAGTTCAAGCTTTGAAGGAAAGGTGTGGTGACCAAAACGAGATCAGATTTTTATTAGCTGCCCTTAGTTCAAGTCAAAAAAAGGAAAATGAAACAATAGAAGAATTTAATAAGAAATTTAATGACTTGGTGAAAAGTCTCCCTGCTACAATTAATCCTTCAGATGCTGCAATTTTGATTTATTATATGGAAGCTTTTGAGGGAGAAATGATATATCAGTTAAGGGATAAAGATCTTCAAAATCTTAAGGAAGCACAAACTTTTGCAGTGAGGATTGATAAAAATATGCAGGATGCTAGGAAGTTTAATATTCTTGGTTTTTCTAGAGGTTTTTCTTCCAAGAATGTCCAGGAAAAGAAGAAGAAAGTAGAGGGTCAAGAGTCTTCTAGTGATGGAATTAAGGAATTGACCCAATTAATCAAACATATGGAAATTAACCATGCCAATCAGATTAATGCTTTGCAAAATAGATTGATCACTATGGAGAGGGCACAAGCTAATAGATCTCATTATAAGCCAAATGATAAGTGGCCAAAGAGAACCCCTCCACATGATCAAAGGCCACCTAATCCTTTTGAGTCCACCAACTTGGTAGATCATCAAGCCATACCTTATTGTAGGCCTTGTGGTGAATATCATGAGGAAATGACTTGTCCCGTTTTTCTTGAAGGTTGTGATGAAGAAGACTATTCAAATTTAGGAAATGAACAAGTAAATATGTGTGGTAGGAAGTATAATGTTGGAATGTATGAGTGGATGGAATTTGCTTAACAAGGTAGTAGTACAAGTTGCATGAATAATATTGTTGATAAGGCAACTGAAAAATTTGGGCCTAAGCCCACTCCCCGATAAGTTTCAGAAATGGCTAAGTATAGAGGCATTACCTACCAAAGGAATGGAAATAGAAATCAATATAGAAATCCAACAAACATTTCCAAGGTAGCTCCAACCCCTCCTAAGTCAAATGTGCATGCAAATTCAAATTTAAATATTGACTTAGGTGGATGGTTAAGTAATGCAAAAATGTTGGTTCCTGTTTCAGAAATCATGAAGATCCCTTCTCAAAGGGAGAAGTTACTTAAAGCCATAGAAGATGGTCCTCAAAATATTGTTGATAGACAACCAACAATAGCTTACCAAGATGCACCAGTGATTTTGCAAAATTGGGATAGGGGGAATGAAAAGAATCAACATTTTTTTCTTTCTCTACTTGTGAACAACAAAGTGCTGCATAATTGCATGCTTGACTCAGGGGCTAGTTCAAATGTTATGACTAAGAAGGTAATGGAGCAATTAAACTTAAGGATATCTAGACCTTACCATATCATTTGTGCCATAGATAGTAAAATGATTAAAGTGCATGGATTAATTAAGAGTTTGCAAGTACACTTGGCTGTTTTTCCAGACATCATGGTTGAAATGGATATTGTTGTAATAGATGTACCTGATGCTTGGGGAATGTTGCTTTCTAGAAAGACAACTGCAGATTTGGGAGGTAATTTACAAGTGGATTTAACTTATGCTACCATCCCTACTCTAGATGGAAATACTTTTAAATTAAATAGAGAATTGGAAAGGAGGTATCATGTTGAAGACCCAAGAAATCCTAGGAATGAGTTGAAGTATAGAGAGGATGATCTTGGTAATTATGTTATTTTATCTAACTCTATAGTGCCTTTAGAAGACGAAATTAAAGATGATAGAGTTGATGTAATTTGGTATATGCATTTTGATGGTTCTTTTTCTAGAGTTGGAAAAGGTGCATGAATAGTCATTCAGTCTTCTAATGGTCAAGAATTCAAATTGGCTTGTAGATTGGAGTTTGATGCAACTAATAATGTGGTTGAGTATGAGGCTTCGTTGCTTGGTTTGGAGGTTTGCAAAGACATGGGTGTCAAATGTTTGAATATCAAGGGGGACTCAGATTTAGTCATTCAACAACTTAAGAATAAGTTTGCTTACAAGTCAGAAAGATTAAAAAGATATAGGAATACAATATGGGACTCCATTGAATATCTTGATGGTTTTAATCTTATTGCTATTCCTAGGGAACAAAATTCTAAGGCAGATGAGCTAGCTGTAGCTGCTTCCACACTTCAACTTTCCCATGAGTTGATTAAAGAGAATATTTCAGTGGAAGTTATCTTTAGACCCTTAGTTCCAGATAATATGGATCATTGACAAATTTTTGATTATGATAAACATGTTATTAGATTCTTCACTCAAATACAAGAATTTTCTGATTTTCATGTCAATGAAAAAGAGGAGGGTTGTAACTATACAGAAAATGACAATAAGGATAATCCAGTTCCTAGGCGCCTTATTGCACAAGAAACAATATTTGATAGACAAGATGGCCACAAGCATAAGGAATAGTCAAATGACAAACCATGTGACCACTTGGAGGTCAACATAGGAAATAATAAAGAGCCTAGGATGGTGAAAGTAGGTAAAAGCACCCCTATAGAAGAAAGGAATGAAATTATCAAATTATTAAAGGAATATAGGGATGTTTTGGCTTTCACTTATGATGAAATCAAGGTCTATAAGGAGGATGTGATTTAGCATGTGATTCCTTTAAAGGAAGAAACTAAGCCCTTTAGACAGAAATTGAGGCAGATTAACCCCAAGTTAGCTCCTTTGGTTCAACAGGAGTTACATAAAATGGTAGCAGCAGGAATTATAGCCCAAACTAGACATTCTTCATGGTGTTCAAACTTGGTTGTTGCTAGGAAGAAGAATGGAAAAATCAGGCTTTGTATTGATTTCAAAAACTTAAATATTGCATGCACAA
This sequence comes from Picea mariana, assembly GCA_032191745.1. NCBI lineage: Eukaryota > Viridiplantae > Streptophyta > Pinopsida > Pinales > Pinaceae > Picea > Picea mariana. Next base: position 51,464 of record JASDQU010012917.1, on the reverse strand, counting down.
ATGACAATTATCCTCTTCCCAAGATGGAAACATTACTACAAAGTGTAACATGATCATGAATGATTTCAATGCTTGATGGATTTTCAGGATATAATCAGATCAGAATTAAGGAGGAAGAAAGGCATAAGACTACTTTCACTACTCAATGGGGTACCTTTGAATATTTAAGAATGCCTTTTGGTTTATCTAATGTTGGAGCTACTTTTCAAAGAGCTATGGATTATGCTTTTAGGGGTTGATTGAAAAATTAATTGAAATATATCAAGATGATTTGACAGTTTTTTCTAAGGATGGGAAGACTCATAGTGATCATCTTAAACATGTTTTTGAAAGGTGTAGAGAGTTTGGAATTTCTTTGAATCCTACTAAGTCATTTTTTGGGGTAACAAAAGGTAAACTCTTGGGCCATATAATTTCAAAAGATGGGGTCAAGTTAGACCCAGTGAAAGTTGAGGCAATTGGAAAGGTATTTTTGCCTATTTCTAAGAAAGCTCTCCAATCCTTCTTAGGCCAAACCAATCTTGTCCATAGGTTCATTCCTAATTATGCTGAAATTGTGAAACCTATCTATAAGTTGCTTAAGAAGGATATTAAGTTTGAATGGAATGATGAAAGTAAGATAGCATTTCAGAATATTAAAACTGCCATATCTGAAGCTCTCGTCCTCATTAGTTCAGATTATTCTAAGGACTTTCAGATTTTCTCCTTTGCTTCTGAAGATACTATTGCTGGTGTCTTACTTTAGAAAAAATGATCAAGGCCATGATCAACCCATTGCATATATGAGTAGGGCCTTGCAAAATGCAGAATTAAAGTATCCCATGTTTGAAAAACAAGCATATGCCTTGGTGAAGTCACTTAAACATTTTAGAGTCTTCATTGGCTATTCCAATGTAATTGGTTATGTGCCTAATTCAACTGTTAAAGATGTTTTATCTCAATAAGAAGGATTAGGCTCAAGGGGTAGATGGATTGCTAAAATCCAAGAGTATGATTTGGAAATCAAACCCACCAAATTGGTTAAGGGTCAAGGTTTAGCCAAAATGTTGATTGAAGGGAATGAAAGGGCCTTGGGTATGATTTGTCATAACAATAATCAAGAATGTTCCCCTAATTTATTAAAGCTTGAATAGATTGAGTGGTATGCAGATATTATCTTCTATCTTAAGAACCTCACTTGTCCAAGTCATCTAGTGGGTCATAAGAAAAGGGATTTGAGGTTAAATTCTTCTAAGTATGTCCTCACTAGAGATGGATTAGGATGGGAAAATCCTGATGGAGTTATCCTTAGATGTGTGGATGATGTTGAATCAAAGAAACTATTGGATGAATTCCATGTTGGATTTTGTGGTGGACACTTTGCAGCTAAAACTACAACACACAAAATCCTTCGAGCAAGATATTGTTGGCCCACAATCTTTTTAGATGTGCATCGATTTGTTAGAAAGTGTGAGCCTTGTCAGTTTTTCATAGGAAAGTAGAAGTTAGCCACCCTCCCTTTACAACCAGTAGTGGTTGAAGCACCTTTTCAGTAGTGGGGTTTGGACTTCATTGGAAAGTTCAAAGATATATCAAGTAATGGGTATTCATGGGTTATAACAACTATAGATTACTTCACCAAATGGGGTAGAAGCCATTCCCACAAAGTCAACAACTGAAAAGGTTGTTATGGATTTCCTTGAAGATATGATTATTACTAGATTTGGGGTGCCTTCAAAGATAGTAACAGATAATGCTAAGGCTTTTTGTTCAGCAAAAATGTCTTCCTTTTGTTTCAAGTATGGTATTATCTTGTCACATGCATCATATTACTATCCCCAAGGAAATGGTCAAGTAATAAAAATTTAATGACCATAGTTAAGAAAATTGTTGGAGAAAACAAGAAATATTGGGATAGTAAGATTAAACATGCATTATGGGCTGACAGAATTACTAAGAAAGCAACAATAGGGAAAAGTCCTTTTGAGTTAGTGTATGGTTTGGAGGCTAGGTTGCCAGTTTGGAGGCTAGTTTGATACTTCCTACTATGGTTCAATTCAGGATTTTTCTACAGAACAGGATGCAGTTCAAAACAGGGTCAATTAGATTATAGAGCTAGATGAAAATAGAAGAAGGTCTTATGATCAAAATTGCAGAGGTTAGAGTAAGGTTAAGAAAGCTTTTGATAAATCAACAAAGCAGAGGGACTTCATAGTTGGGGAAACAGTTTTGTTATGGGATAAAGGCAGAGAGAAACCATGAAAACATGGCAAGTTTGACAGTTTGTGGTTAGGTCCATATGTGATCCGGGAAATAGCAGGTCCTAATTCTTTCCATCTCAGCCATTTGGATGGTGAGCTCATTAACATTCCAAGGAATGAGAAACAACTCAAACTCTTCTTCAGATGATGTCAACTTGGTGTCCAAAGGGACACCCTTTGTAACGTATCTCTAACCCTTCTCCTTTATTTCAGTTTTGTATTATTTCATTCATTATGTAATTATGTTACTTAGATAATTCATTGTATCATAGTTAAATTTTGCAATTGTTGTACAATAGTTATTTCATTATGTGATTACTGTTTATAACATTTTATTTATTTATTTTACACATGCATTTATGTTGGGTATTGGTGAGCACTCTATTTTGTAGATGCTGGATTCTCGTATGCTCTCCTTCCCAAGTGAAGATCAAACACACGTCCCCATGTGGAGCCAGATGTTGACCACCTATTTCAACTAGGGGGTCATCTCCATGTACCATGAAGAGATGTACTTGACGGTGCAACCAAGTTGAAGACTTTCTGGTTCTACAAGGCAATTTTGGTCTCAACACTTCATTTTGTAATTGGAATTTCCGCTCCCCTACTTGGGATAATAATGTAATGGGTCTGCATGGATCATATTTTAGGTTAGTTGCCTAGGACTTTATCAGTAGAAAAGTCCTTTCATCGAGTGTTGTTTTTCCTCAGGTAATTAATTTGGCCTAACCAATCGTTTTAATTACCCTTGAGTTTTTCACTCCCACAATAATCCTCCAAAGTGGTGAAAGGTGTTCTAATGATCAAACCCTATGGTGACTCATGTCTAGGAATATTGTAAACGACCATGCTAGACATATCCTAGAGTCTTGTGGAATTTCGTAGAGTATAATTAGTTTTTTTTTTAATTTTTTAAAATTACCTAGTTGATGGTAATTTTAATTATTTTTGATGAAAAAATGTAAAAACTAGGTCCTTGGGATTTTGATAGGGGTATTTGTGCTCAAAAGAAATGGAATGAGACCCCCTACCCCCTTGGACCAAGTTTCCGCTCAATTGGACAAGTTTTGTTAGGTGTTTGTCCATGAGGAGTCCAAGTTAGTCTAAAACAACAATTTAATTGCTCAGTTTGACAAAGTAAAAAATGTCAAATAATTGTAAGATGAGCAAATTGGTTAGAGAAAGAGTGGGAGAAGATGTCTAAACCTTTTCCTTGTTAATGTTTATGCCATTATTATAGTTCTTTGCATTTCAATAGATAAGAGCAATATAAGAACAAGATCACTAAGAAATACACATTCACAAGAGACATAACATTAATCCTGGGAAACCATCTAGGGGAAGAAAACCTAGCAAAACTTTCATATCATAAATTGCTAATACAATGTTCAAGAGATAACTCAAACCAATACAGATAGTCCTCCCCAAAAGATGCGCCACTCTTCTCCTTCTCTTCACTGGTAAGTTGCAGCTTGCCTCACAAGAATGAGCAAGTGTGTTGTGTGATAAAATGAGGCACTAGCCTCCCTATATATACAAGACTGGCACGTGTGAAAGGTCTTCACTGGCAGGGCCGACCTCTCACTCTGGGTGGGTAAACCCACCTTTAATTTAATTCTGGGTCTCAATAATAATTGTTGGGGCCGACTTCTTATTCTACCTATTACAATTGTCCGATGACCAATCCGCAAAAGGGGATTTGGTCCTAATACAATTACCGACATGATTAATCCACAATGGGGATTAATCCCATGAATAAAATAACAATAATATTAAGAATACTCTTTGCAGTTACATTATTTCAACACTCCCCCTTAACAAGAAGGGTCTTCTTCAACATCATCAGGCGAGAGAGGTCTACATCATCAGTGGCATCAGGAGAACAGTATCGTCAGTATCATCTTGAAACATTGGCTAGCATATTTACGAGTCATCGAAAGTTTTCTTCATCGGCAGCATCATAATTCTTGAAAGAATGCCATCATCATCTGCATCAAAATGTATCAATAAAAATGATGCCTCATCACAGCACTAGGCTGGCACATCACAGTACTACACTGGCTCAATGTCACAGCTGTTAAGCTGGTAGTTCAGTGTCAGTCACATCTTGCTTTACGTCTAACAACGAGGTCAGAAGCAAGGAATCATCTTGCTTTACGTCTAACAACTAGGTCAGAAGCAATGAACACATCATCATCTCGCTTTATGTCTAATAACTAGGTCAGATTTACGTCTAACAATTAGGTCAAAAGCAAGGAATGCCCACAGTGTCAAGCTTTACGTCTAACAGCGAGGTCAGAAGCAATGACTCATCTTGCTTTATGTCTAATAGCGAGGTGAGAAGCAAGGAACACACAACGTCATGCTTTACGTCTAACAACGAGGTCAGAAGCAATGACTCATCTTGCTTTACGTCTAACAGCGAGGTCAGAAGCAAGGAATAAATATATATACTCCCCCTTTCAGGGAGGGTCCTTTCGGACAATACCAAGCTTATCTCGAAAGTGTTCAAACTTTACATGAGATAGAGGTTTGGTCAACACGTCAACAACCTGTTCATCCGTGCTAATGTACTAGAGCTTCAAGGCTCCTCTCTGTACCATGTCGCGGATGAAATGATAGCGGATCTCTATGTGCTTCGACCTGTCGTGGAATACAGGATTCTCTGTCATCTTTATGCAGCTCTGTTTGTCACATAGAATCACGGTTGCTCTCACCTCCAAGTCAAATAGGCCAGTCAACAACTTTCGAAGCCATATAGCTTCGCAACTAGTAGAACATGTGGCAATGTACTCTACTTCCGCTGTGCTGAGAGCAATATTGGATTGCTTCCTACTCTGCCACGAGATCATGGCTGATCCCAAACTGAAACAACATCCAGAAGTGCTTTTTCTGTAAGCAACGCTTCTTGCCCAATCTGCATCAGTATATCCACTCAATGTGAAGTCATGATCTCCATCATAGCTGAGACCATAATCCATTGTACCTTTAAGGTACCTCATCACATGTTTTGCAGCCACCAGGTGAACATGTCTGGGCTCTACTAGAAACTGACTCAAGGTGTTCAGTGCAAAACAGATGTCTGGTTTGGTGTTCGTCAGGTACATCATCGATCCAATAATTTGTCTGTACACTGTGGCATCTATCAAGTCTAACGAAGTATCAGCCAACAGATTCAGCTTCGCCTCCATGGGTCTATTCATGGGCTTACATTCTAGCATGTCGAATCTCTTTAATATTTCGACCATGTACTTTCCTTGGTTAAGGAAGATTCTTTCTAGACTCTGCCATACGTCAATGCCTAAGAAGTAATGCATTAGACCAAGGTTTTTCATTTCAAATTCTGCGGCAAGTCTCTGTTTACATTCAACGATGAGCTTTTCTTCTCTAGTTAAGAATAAGTCATCCACATACAGTAGAAAGATTACTGGTTCATTATCCATAATTTTGAAGTAGAGATTTGAGTCTGCTTTACTCTTGGTAAAGCCTAAGCTCGTCAAGAAACTGTCTATACGGCCATACCAAGCTCTGGGAGCTTGCTTCAATCTGTTTAAGGCTTTCTTCAATCGACAGACATGAGACTTCCTGTCTTCAACCTCAAATCCTTGGGGTTGCTCTATATACACTTCCTCTTCGATAACACCATTCAGGAAAGCTGTCTTCACGTCCATCTGGTGCAACTTCCATTTCATCTTGGCAGCAAGAGCTATAATGGTTCTGATCGAA
>JASDQU010012917.1:32897-45478 GCA_032191745.1 Picea mariana | reverse complement strand
CTTGATCTGCGGATTTCTGGACTGGTGCTTCTGGTTTTCTAGTACTTCTGGTACTCTAGTTTTCTAGTACTTTGTGAAACTAGGGTTTCACTTTCCGGGAGATCTAGCCACTGAAAAGGTGTGCTCTAAGTGCCAAAATGATCCTTGGGGGAGGGCACAACTTTCTAGGTGGTTTTAGGGCTGAAAAGATTCACTTTTGCAAAACCCTAATTTTTGGGTACGGTAACAGTGACATTTTTCCTCTTGCGAAATATGCTTCCTTAAGGTTGGCTCTGATACCATGTTAATCTTTATGCCATTATTATAGTTCTTTGCATTTCAATAGATAAGAGAATCATAAGAACAATATCACTGAGAAATACACATTCACAAGAGACACAACATTTATCCCGAGAAACCCTCTAGGGGAAGAAAACCCAGCAAAAACTTCCTTATCATAAATTGCCAATACAATGTTCAAGAGATAACTCAAACCAATACAGATAGTCCTCTCCAAAAGATGCACCACTCTTCTCCCTCTCTCCAACTGGTAATTGCATCTTTCCTCATAAGAGAATGAGCAAGTGAGTTGTGTGATAAAGTGANGGTCTCAATAATAACTGTTGGGGCCGACTTCTTATTCTACCTATTACAATTGTCCGATGACCAATCCGCAAAAGGGGATTTGGTCCTAATACAATTACCGACATGATTAATCCACAATGGGGATTAATCCTAATAATAAAATAAGAACAATAATAAGAATTCTCTTTGCAGTTACATTATTTCAACATCCACCTCTCTCCTAGACACTTTGGATGAGGTTGAGCAGTTGGCCCCTACAAAACTCAATCCTTCCTACATAGAAAAAGTGACAGTTTATCGGATCATGGAAACCAAGACAAAGGATACCCGCCAACAGACTATCAAACTCTTTTGGGTCATCAAAGCAAGACAATTTATTCATTAGGGCAAGTGGCTCACCAAGAGTCAGGTTCAACAGAAGTTTCCTCATCTAATTCAAAAACTTGATGCAATGGAGACCATTTCTCCCTAAGGGGGGAGGAATGATCCGGGTGGATATCGGTGGTCACCCATCTATTCCACTGGCTCAAAGACCAATTTCCATTTTGGCAGTTTTTCCTAGTTTTTCGGGTCCTAAACTTTCGGGGTTGTTTTGAGGCCCTCCACATTAACACTAAAAGTTTTAGCCAGATTGTGATGATATAATGTTTATTCCTCATATATTTGTTTCCAATGAGTTATCGTACGCTTAAAACAAAGATTGTGTGCAAAAGTTACGACCCTAGAAAGTTGATGTACCAACTTACCCCATCGGGGCCCACATGACTTTTGGTACTTCATCTCCTAGGGTTAGGTTTTTGGATGTTTAGGGTTTTATAATTTATGATTTATGTTAAAAAGGCCTTTGGAACCTCATTGTAACCAAATTCTTGTGAATGAGCGTAGCTGACACATCTCTTCTCAGAGATAAGCTGCCACTATTCTAACTAGCTTGTGTGCTTTTGCATTTTGCAATCTTTTGTATTCAGACAATCATTAATAGAATATGAGCTTTACTATATTACTAAGTTCCTTGCCACATATGTGTGTAATTATTTGTTATATATTTGTTATATCTCTGCCTTCATATCGTTCCTAAAATAATTCGGATCATTTGATTAAGGGGAACCTCTCTTTTTCATTCTGTGGGAGATGGTTTTTCATCTTTCTATTTGAAGAAAAATAAGACATAGACCTCATTTTCTATAGTGGGCCTTACTTAATTGGTTCTCAAGGTATGTATTTCAATATTTGGACCCCTGATTTTAGCCCCAAAAATGATATTACCTTATCTATTACAGTCTGGGTTTGATTTCCCTATCTGCCTCTCCATTGATGGAATGGCGACACAGTCCTTAGCATTGGCAATGCATTGGGTAAGAAGATTGACCATGATGAACCACGAGACAACATGTAGGCATGCAGTCGCATTTGTGTTGAAGTATATCTTGAAAAGGGTCTTCCTAAAGTTGTCCAGCTTACCTTAGATAACCAAACTTATCCACAACAAGTGGACTATGAGAAACTCCCCTTAAAATGCAAAGCTTTCCATGAATATGGTCACTTCACCAAGAACTGCCCAAAATCCTCTATATTCCCTCCATAGATGAAGCAAATATATCAATGGTAGCACTAAAAAAGAAGACAACTGGATCTAAAGCATGGTACCCACCCTCAAAATGTGTATGTCCCTCCCCAACCAGATCTGAGATCCTTTAAAGGTAAGCAACCTATTGCTCCCCTTGACCAAGAAGGTTTTTCTCCTAGTGGCAATAGGTATGAAGCCCTTTAGAATCATAAGTATACCATAAGGGATATCCAAAATAATCCTATTGTGTCAGAAGAAACCCCCAAAGAAGGGGAGGAAATTCTTGTCAGTCCCCCCCCACTCCGACCACCCCATACCTCCCGACCTAAAGAGATTGTCCCCAAACATTCTGGAGTCTGACACAGGACAAATATATCTATTATATTTGATGGAGAACCTAATGAGGACTCAGATAGGGGCCAATCTTTGAGTTATCTTTCCAAGGGAGTAAGAAAAAGAACGAATAGGAATAAACAAGAAGAGGTTGCAGAAAGAGAAAAGGATATCGACACACATACCATAATTGAAAGCTCTCTTAGAAAATAAGTAATGGTCACAATAATTCATGGTGGACCCAACCCTGCTAAAGGCGGGGAATCAAAACCCCCAAGTAAATAATGAAGGTTCTCTCCTGGAATTGCAGAGGACTAGAAAATAAGGAAAAAATGGATTCTCTCAAAAATTTAATCAAGAAAGAAAATCCCCACGTTCTTCTAATCCAAGAGACAAAAATGAGTGATTTATAAATCCTTCAATTGAGTAAAAAATTCTAGAATAACAATACAAGTCTTGCAATAAGCTCTAGAGGGGCCTCAAGGGGACTTTGCTCCCTCTAGAATCATCGGTTTTTTCATCTTGAGCATAGCTTGGTGTCCCTCCATTTCATATTAGTTTGGCTCACTCATCTCCCTATAGGTTAGATTGTGAATTTGTTTAATGTCTATATACCTAACAATTACCATGAGAAGTAGGAGTGTTGGAACTCCATGATGGTGTTCCATGACTGAAATTTTGTCTTGAACTATATTTTTGCAAGGGACTTTAATATGACTCTTCAAAATAGCAAGAAAAGGGGGGCTCAATAGTCAGATATCCCTACAGGGAGAAGATGGAAGATATTATGCATTCCATGAACCTACTCGACATTTATCCCTCTAAAGGATGTTTCCACTACACAAATATAAGGTCGAGCCCCAATCATATCATCACCTGGTTGGATAGGTTCCCGGTCCATAGTTCCTTCCTGGATTCTCCGTTCTCCTTGTTCTTCTATATACTTCCTTTGGAGACCTTCGATCATCGAAATATATCCCTTATTTTGTATGAGCCCCTCAATTATGGCCCCATTTCCTTTTTATTCAACACTCTTTGGCTTAATGACCCATCCTTCCCCAGCCTAATAGTTTACTCTTAGAGTCATTGGATCTTTGGCTTCTGAGTTTTCATCTGGGAATATAAGATTAAATCCACCAATCTTGCTACAAGGAATGGGACAAAAACAAGTTATCGATTCTAGACCGAGAGTTTCATGGAATTAAGCTCCAACTGGATTTGTTATAGGAAAGAATTCACAATTTTCCAGTCACTTAAGACATATTAAAAGAAGAGAAATATGTCTTTTTGCAATATTAGTTCGCCCTATGCAGGGAGGAGGAACAATGGAGATTAAAATATCAGAGTCTTTCTCTATAGGATGGGGATAAAAATAATTATTTTTTCCATTGGAATCCAAAATCAAGGCTCTGGAGGAACAATGTGAAGGAAATTAGAACAAAGGATGGGGAGGTTTGCTCATCTTTTGATGAAATTAAGGATGCATCTTACAAGCATTTTGAGGATCTTATTCTGAAATAGGACCAGCAGGTAAAACAACCCAAAATCAAATCTTGGCCCATATCCCCTCTCTTTTTAGCTGAGAGGATAACCAATTGCTCTCTCACCTGATTGCCGAGGAGGAAATTTGGAAGATAGTCCTTCAATTTGACCTAGACAAGGCCCTACAACCTAATGGGTTCACGTGTCATTTTTATAAAAAATATTGGAGCATCATAGAGTTTTACTTGGTAAGGATGATTCAATATATTCATACATATTCTAGGATGGGAGGAGTGACCAATTCAAATTTTTTGGTGCTAATTCCCAAGGAAGAAAATGCCACCTCTTTCTCCAAATTCAGGTTAATTTTGTTGTGCAATATCTCATATAATATCATTGCGAATAGGCTCAAGCCTCTTCTTCATAAGATCATTTTGTCTAATCAAGGGGGATTCACTGAGAAGCAAAAAATTATGGATAACATAATCCTGTACCAAGAAGCAATCCACTCCGACAGGGCTAGGGGAGACAAAGGAATGATTATCAAAATTGACATATAAAATGCATTTTATCGCATCAGACATAACCTCCTTTTTCTGATTCTTCATAAATTTGGCTCTGATAAAAGTTTATCCAATTGGATATTCTCTTGCATCCATAATCCTTGTATTTCTCCCCTGGTCAATGGTCATCCAACGACCTTTTTGAAATCCTCTCGTGGCCTCATGAAAGGATGTCCCCTCTCTCCTTTCCTGTACATTCTCATGGAAGAAGCACTTAACAAAAGGTTAAAATTTGAAAGGTACATTCTCCTTTCCCCAAGAATCAACATTGTTAGGGGTGTCAAGAAGATTAATCACTCATAGTTTGTGGATGATACCATGTTTTTAGGTGGAACTTCTCAGGTGATTGCATCACATTTCAAAGCAACCCTGGACTTGTTCACTGAAGCTTTGGGGGGTTTGGTTAGCAGTTGAAAGATTCAAATTTGTGTTGAGAACATCAACATTCGTTCCCTTGCTGCCTTGGATAGGATACTTAAATTCTCCTTATCTATAAGCTAGATCTCCTTTAAATACCTAGGTATGCCTATTTGTATTCACTCCCCCTCCTTGTTTCTCTGGCAACATATTTTTGACTAAATAAAGGTAAAATTTTAGAATCGGGGAGCTCATTGTCTCAACCCAGCAGGTCACTTGGTACTAATCAAATCGGTTCTATCAACTTACCCTATTTATCAATTTTCTTCAATTCTCACCCTTGGGCGTGTCAACTCAACTCTATCTAGGGAGATCATGAATTTCTTATGGTAGGGTGAGAAGTCCAACAACAATCATTTTCACCTGGTAAATTGGAATACAGTTAGGGCCCCTAAGTCAAGAGATGGTTTGGGAATCATAGACCCGAACCTAATGAATGTGTCCATGGGGGGAAAGTTTCTCTGGAGGCTCATATAAGGTAGTATTTCTTGGTGAAAAAATAATTATTCTCTTCAAATATCGCACTAGAGATCGACTCCACTATTTAGAAAACCCCTTTGAGGTCCCCTGAGGTTCACAAATCTAGCACTTTCTTAAAGTGTCTATCCCCCTCATTTAGGATATGTTGACTTGGATTCCTAGGAATGGAAAGCAAATCAACATATGGCAGGATAGTATTATGGGAAACCCCTCGTTTTCCTATAACCTTCTTTTTCTCCCGCTTTAGAATTAGCTCTTGCCCTAGGGGAAATCCTCCCTCTTTGATGTCTCTTCTTGGTCTAGTTTATGTTTATGGATTGGGTGGGATTTGGGCGTGGTCGCTGCCTAGCTCCAAGATTTTTCTAACCATATGATTTCGAGTATGTTGAGCACTCAACACACCCTTAAAATTATCAAATTTTTGGGTACCACTTTCTATAGTTTTTGTTGTTTTCATTTTTGTTTCCTTTGATTCAACATGAGTTGCATTTCTACTATTTTACCAAATTACTCATTTATTTTCACATTTTTAATTGCATATACAAATCAAGAAATGGTCCAAAGAAAACCAAAACTGCATGTCTTTCAAACAAGATCAGAAAATGCAAAATACATGGTGGTTTTCTCAGGAAAAGGAAAAAAGATTCAAATCCACTGCTAAAGGAAAAGATATTCGACACCCGATGGGAGGTACTCTAAAGCACCGACCCCAATCAATATCAGGCACCAACTAAAAGAATATGTATGTCAAAAGACTCAACACATGTTTGAGAATGCCGATGTCGGTCAACATCAGGCATCGTCCAGGTTCGATACTTCTTGTGCGAAAACACTGCTTGCTCGGGAAAATGCCGACGTCGATCAACGTCGGGCATCAACGAGTTCAAAACGTGTGTAAAAAGTATGGAATAGTATCGAGAATGTCAATTCCAATCAACATCGGGCATCGACCATTTAATATAGCAACTTCACGGAGGGTGCTTCTTGCTCATAAAGTTGTCAACGCCGATCAACATCGGGCGTCGGCGAGGTCAATTGACAAAAACATTATCGCTGAGTCAAAAAGATAGTCGTCGATGCCCGAGTAACACTGGAAATCGACACCCAGGATTGAACATAGGGAAACATGCAGACCATGAGAAAATATCAAAAAACTGATAGACATCGGTGTCGACCGATCAAGAAGGCTAAACCTATCTTCAGACCCACATCCTACATCTGGACGATTCCTGATTTGAGAGCTTATGACGAACTAAATGAACTGTCCGTTCAATCTTTCTCAGGATCCTTGAATTCATAAAGACCATCCATCTCAGGACCCTCTTCTCAGATGCTTCCCTATGTTTCATGCTTACTAAAAGACGCCACGTCAACACCCAAATCAAATAACATGCAGGAAAAAGAACATCTCCCTGTCATTTACATCAGATTGACTATCCAAAAACACACATTTGCTTCAAAATTTCAAGTAGCTCGAATGGCCGACTCCCAATTTCAGGTTGTCGCACGCCAATCTATGACCTTTTAAATTTCCTGGTAAAACACTCCAATGACCCTTCGCACCGCCAGTTTGATCATTGATTTTACTACATGAGATGGCATAGGTGATGGATGGAATTAATGAAAATATCTCATAGATCCATTGTACCCAAAACTTGATGATTTCGGAAGTGAGAGCCAACTGTTATTTATTCAAATGCATTTGAATGATCTCATTTTTCACATCGAGTTGTTTGAATTTATCTCAGGAACGCACAGTTGATCTAGTATCGCTAATTAACTAAGTTGTGTTGTGTTATCACAAACCTGTAATTGGTGGGTATTGGACTTGGAAGAATTTCGGCATGCATGTATTTATTGTAGTTTTCTTTGAAATTTGTTGTAAGGGAGGTATTGAGCTAAATTATTGTATTTTTAGGAAAAAAATTGTCCCAAACGACCAGTAACCCATAGGTCAACCAAAACCAAAAAGGAGGAAGTGAGTGAGTTGGAGAGGCATCCATCTTGACGACAAAACAAGAAGGAATTTTCCCCCAAGGCAGTGTCGGTGATCAAAATGTAGCAAAAGAAGCTTGGGAGTCCGCCCCCATTCTTCAAAGACACAGACAATGGCATGAATTCCAAGGTAATTCTTCCTACCTGGTTGGACCTGTACAACAAACTCCAGTATGAGGATTTCATAGAATTCACGCCTCATAGTGACCCATAGGTAAGGTGATTAGATGATCAGGTTTTCCCGAACATCAAGCGGTCTTCATTATATTTGGTAGCGGCCAGGACACCCGTCCTACCATGTGTTGAGCTCTTAGAGTGGATCATCCATCATGCTGACACAGATAAATGTTTGCTGAATAAAAAGGATGGGGAATGCATAGGCGTATTCTTTCTGACATAAGTGAGTTTATATTACAATTTCAAGGACGTTGAAATCATGTTGAACAAAGATTTTTTGGTGGCATTCTATGAGCGAAATAACATCAGTCAATTGCTAGCGTCCTGGTGGAGGGAGGACAAGAAGTTTATGAATCGGGCCTGTGGGTGGTACAATACAGTGAACCTTCGAGAACGTTACATTTTCCTGATGGCCTTGATCTGTCGTTTATATGGAGAAAAGGATTTCTCCAAGTTCTCTAAAGCCTGGATGCCTTTGTCTCACACAGTTTCTACATTGGGTAGCACTTTTAATTGGGGAGATATTATCTCAAAATAGTTGAGCAATTGGATAGAAGAGGCATAGAATACAAATCCAGGGGAAACCCCTGGATTATACATGGTGTCTTATCTCTTGAATGCAATATTCACTAAACATTTTTTTCCCGACCTGAACCTAAGTTGGCATGTCTTCGAAGTTCCTTGCCTGGGGATGAACAATTCGAATTTCTAGAACAGATGTTCGGATCAACAACGATGATACTAGTTTGGAATGAAGGTGTAGAGAATATAGTAGGCAATTCTGACGCACAAAGACTCTTGGATGGAATTGAAAGGATGATACAGATGCATGGGGACACTGTCATAGTGCTGGAAGGAACAACCGTGGTAATAAATCCAGTCACATTCAGAGGATTTGGGGAGCTATAAGCCCCTGAAAATACCACGACAAAAGGAGACAATGAGAAAAAAACCTCAAATCAAATCGCTATAGGGGAACCAGGAATGGGGACAACCCCTTTATTATCAGTGAGACTTGCTACCCTAGGGCAAGTAGCTCCTTTCATTGTTGATATAATCATGGTATATGAAAACGATGTGGAAGAAATATATATTGCATTTCTTGTTACAAACGGAGAAATAACATAGGTACTAAGCACACAAGTATCTTAGGGGTTGGATTCTTTGGATATAGGAGCATAATCGAGTGCAGCTGAAGGTGATCATACCACTCCAGACCAAACCCCTTTTCAATTGAAAGAGAAAGGAAGTTTGGGTATTGAAGAATCGTTCAGAGGTAATTCCAACAAAGGAGAAAAGGATGAAGAACCAAAAGGTAATAGGGAACCCAAGGAAACCTCAATGGGACCTCCAACACATTCTGCACTCTTAGGATTAACAACCTCAACTGAAGACACAATGATACGAATCATGGGAAATGCCCCAAGTACAGAGAAAACAAGAGATAAATGTATTGGGACAAAGACGAGGTCAACAAATTTTTTTGAGAAGACTCAAATGAATGAAAGACCAGGTACAAAGACCAGTCATGAGAAACCTGAAGTTGACAAAGGAAAGGAAGCAACGCTTGAAAATTTTCACACACCTGGAAGCTTAGGAAATGTCCTCACATGGGGGGATCAACCAATGCTAGAGCCTATAGATGAAGTGCGCGATGTCTAGGCCATTTCTTATGACCGAAAGAGACAAGTGGTTGTTAGGAGAATAGGTAAAAAGAGAAGAATCACCTTGGATAACACCATGATGATCACCACAAAGGAAACCTTGTTGAATGCAAGAAATCCCGGGGTAAGTGAATTGTCAGGAGTAGGAATAATTATATCTAGTGCCACCATAGACAAAGAAAAGGAAGATGAACAAGAAGATGAATCTATGACGGCATAATTGACACACCTTAGGAATCAGGTGGTATATTATCAATATGCCACCCAAGCAATAAGGTTCATGAAGATTGAATTCATATAAATTTATAGTCAGTTCAAGTCGGATAGGGAGGTATTTATGACCAATATTATTGGCTTTCAAGAAGAAACCTTGCTGGTCCTTGTGGCGTATAAGGAAATGATGAGATGGTGCGAGAAAGCTAGTCAGGTATCAAAACAAATTGAATATATCAGAGAGATATAGAAAGGCATAGGCAAAGAGGAACATGGCATCAGGATGCTTGCAAAGGAGAGTTTAGCCAGATTCAGAGTAGCCACAGAGTATTGGGTACAATTGGTAAAAGAACCACAAATAAAAATGCAAGAAATATGGGAGGAGTGTCTCAGAAATTGGGACCACATTAATCATAAATCAATAGATCTTCATCTCCAAGAATTTGTCTTCCCAAACAACTTCGTCGACTTATGCATCATAGCCCGATGATTCGACGAGTTAAATGACAAGTTTAAAGATAAGGTTCGGGAGATTTAGAAGCTCGACAAGGGACATGTTAAAGGACTCGTCGATGGGCCGATAGGGACAACATGGGTCCTACAACATCTAGACTCTGAGGTCGACAGATTTAGAGACTGGGGAATGGAGATGAAGGATAGGCTGAGCATGTCGATGGACCAACACCGATTCCCATATTTACACACTTGTGAAGATATTTTCTCCAAATGATCTTAATATGAGAGAATCCTATGACTTAACGAAAGCTCACTAATAATTTCCATGTGAACATGATCCACTTTATTTTTTGTTATCTCTTGCTTAACAAGTATTAGTAATAAGTTTTTGCATGAAGTTTTTATATAAATAAAGAGGTCGACCTCATTCTGAAAGGTCGACATTTTTGTAATAGTGAAGGATTAGACATAAAACTATTTTTAAGTTAAATATTGAAGCTTGTGTAGAGCCGAAGACGATTCTTTCCAAAGCTTATGAAGTCACTCAATTTTTGGATTGTTTTTGCTTCACTGATTGACTACTACAAGCGGTTTAGTAAGACAATAATTGTGTTTTTGAGTTATCTTGAAATGTTGTAGTCACTAAATGTATATCGACATGAATGTGATGGTATTATAATATTGTTTTATACAGTAACTTGAATTATTTATGATTATGTGCCATTTCTACGAATACTTTCCTTTTCTTAGATGATTGTTGTCGATTGATCAATAAGGAAATATTAATGTTTTGATATTGGTTGAAAAGCGACGTTATCTACATGTTGTTGGTAATATTTTAGCCTAAGCCCAAACTTCATAAGGATTCATTCATCGAACTCTTAATAAATGAACTTATAAAGAAACAAAAAACAATCTAAAAAGACCCATTTGATAACATAGTAAAGCCCATCGAAACTTGTTGGACATTCCGTCCAAATAATCATGTTACTCCAAACACAGAAGAGTCTAATTCGGCCTCTTCTTTGGGCGTGTTTCCTACAAGTTAAAGGGAATTTTGACCCCTCAACAGAGTCTTAAAGGGACGGATACGTAACATCTCTCTGATTTTTTCTCTCATGGTTGGGGTGTCCATAGATACTTGAATCATGTTGGTTATGAGTGTCAACTCCTCCAATCAACGCTTCCACCAAAGGCCAGATTCTAGAGGAACATTTGGAGTCAATATTTCCTCCAAAAAATCAACATCTTTTGTTGGACTTTGGTCCATGGGAAGGTTCTTACATGGGAAAATATGAACAAGAGGGAAATTCAAGGCCCCTCTAGGTGTTTCCTCCGTTGTGTAGCCAATGGATCATCTCATCACCTCTTTTTGAATTGTGATTACTCCAAGGTAGTATGGAAATTGGGTCTCTAGGGGATTTCTCATCAGGCCCGCTGCCCTTATTCTATCAACCATATTCTCAACATCTGACACAGTTGACACTCCTCCTATTTGGGTTCCTTCTCACATAAGCACCTCTTCAGAAGAATCTAGATTGATTTAACCAAATTCATTTTGTTGGTAGCTTTGGTGGGCTAGAAATATACCCATATTTAATGATGAACTTCTCCCACCTTGCTTGATCACAACTAAGGATTTTTCTCTCTTGTCTGATAATTTTAACTCTTGATGACACAGGTCTTCCCCTCTCCATCCTCTTGATAGAGAAGAGGAATTTTTTCTATATAATTTTCCAATTCATCTTTCCGTTCCCCCCCCCCACCAAGGTCCAGATTACTCTGGAAACTTCATTTCCCTCCCCTAAAATTATCCTCTTGGCTTCTCTCCCAATTCGTCCATACTTTTATTTTTTATGGTGCTTCCAAAGGGAACCTAAGGATGGCAGGAGTGGGTGGAGTTCTCCTGGGCCCTCGAGGATCGCTTGAATTATATCATGCTTGGGTCCTTGCCCTTGCTACAAATAATAAAGACGAGGCTTATACCCTCTTGCAAGGTGTTATTCCCTCCAGTTCAAAAAAGATCACATAGGTAAACATCATAGGGGACTCCAAGGATATAATTCATCACTTTATCTTGGAATCCTCTCCTCGGGAGTCATTATTAGATCTATTCTTCTACAAATAAGTTAAACTCTATCATTTATCCCCTAGACCCACATTTTTCATGTTTGAAGGGAAGATAATAGGCCTATTGATTGCTAAGCCAATGTCAACTCCTCCATGCAATCCAGGTCTTTGAAAGCCAATGGGGTCATCACCCTCACTCCTATCCCATGACATCACCTCACATTATGGCATCAAATTTTGGGGGAGGGGGCATGGCTTCCTTCATAACACTTCTCCTTATGGAAGATATCCATCACTCCCCTCCGCTCGTGCCAAGTCTCATCTCTCCCCATGGTTTTATCCTCCCCTTGTGCCTCTATCAATTTCATAGTGGTATTTCTCCTCCCTCTAGTACACTCCATGTCCAGTTCACCATTCATTTTTGTAAGTGGAACTTGACCCACACGGTAGGATTAGTCATGGCTCGACTGAATCCCATGCCTCATATTGGGATCCCACACTCCTTTCTGGTCATATTTTATTTTCTTTCCTCGTCTTGGATATTGAATGTCCAACTCCCTTGAATGTTATTTTCTCTGGTTGTAACTATCCCACCATGCC
>JASDQU010012917.1:13481-29883 GCA_032191745.1 Picea mariana | reverse complement strand
GTCCTTTCAGTATAAGTGTGTTGTTAATAGGAACTTCATTCAAGCACGACACAAAGGAATTAGAAGACTTGTCTCTAACTAAAACTTCTTTATAGTCAAGAGATTCCTAAAAATCTAATTTCTTGTAAGAGGTATATGTGGCTGAGAAGAGTCCTAATCATTAGGATCCACATGTTACAATGTAACTTCTAACAACATTAAAATGCTTGAATAAAGAGTAGTGGCTTTTTCTATAACACATGTAGACAATGAAAGAAAGGATTTTTATCACACGATTTGTACTTGTGCAAATCCCAACACAAGATCACCAATTCTTGCATAATTATAGGAAATCCTACCACTGTCACCTTAGTAAGAAATCCCCTCGTTTTAGTGATGGAGGAGGTCCACCATAGGGAAGGCCTCCTTGGTTATCTCAAGGGATCAAAGTAGCAAGTACTGTAGCTAACCCTACCACCCCCTTTCTTGGTCACCTAAGTCAAGGTCTATGTCTGTGAAATTGAGGAAGTAAAGGATGTCTTGGGTACTTGCCTAGAACAAGAACAATTACAACATATATATAGTGATTTCCAAGAACCAATATGTAGTTAATACATCAATAGACAATAATAAATGAAGATTTATCAATGTTGGTACATAATTGCAACAATTCAACACTTTACAAAATTAATTATGGTTTTGTAACAACAAGAAGTTAGAGAGATCATAATTGCATGAAATGACAAGGAAAATTTAGCACATATCCAGTAGACCAATATCCAAGTATCCCAAACAATTTATAAGCATGTTAGCTAGTTTCCAGAGTGATGTATGTAGTAAATTATTGTAATTAATGTGGTTGTAGCAAACGTTCGCATGTTGCGTAAGCAATTTAGTGAATTAACACTAGTTAGGGTTACCAATGTTAGTGGATAGCTTGAGAGAATGAGGAAAGAGAGTTGTTTGATCACTTTATTCACTAGAGAGAAGGTATATTAGTGTCTTTTGGACTATGGAGTCCTTTACAACAACAATAGAATATAATTGGAGAATGATTATAGTAATTTCTAATGGATGAAGCTTGAAGTCTAAGGTGCTAGCACTTTAGGGCCATAGATTTCAAACCAAGAAATTGTTAGAGAGCAATAAATTTTGGGCTCTAGGAACTTCTCCTTCTTCCTTAGATTCTTTAATAATGTCAATAAGAGTATAGAATCAAAATCCTAAAGTGCTATCACTTTAGGGATTTAGGAGTTCAACCTAGGTAGGATTTCCTCTACAAATTTATGGATAAAACAATCTTGTGAGAGGAGGAAGCACCTTACTCTCCTCTCTTAGGGTTTTAAATAAGAAATAAATCTTCAATATTAACAAATAAATTCACAATAAAGCATTAATGACATGTGAGTTGCATAAATTTACCTACGTTGCCAAGACAATGATAAGAGTAAACTCTAATTGCAGAAAATTCCTCCAAAAATCAGCAAAGAGATATCCAAACTTGTCCTCCAAGGCCTAGTGCATGAGTAAAATAGACCAATAACTGCCAAAGGGAGAAAATTTTAGACCACTTCTCACTTGCATGAGAGAAAAGTGTGATGATGAAATGAGTCTTTGGTTAGCCATATTGATATGGGAAATCATAACCATGAAAAGACTCCTTGGAAAAGTCATGTCATTTTACAAGAGAGCCTACTTCTTAATTTTCCCTTTTTAGTTTACAAAAATGAACTTTTCATAAGATAAAACCCTAGAAGGGTGACATCATGCCCCTTTAGGGTGACGTTGATCTCCAAGAGGTGATGTCAAAGCTGAACAAGTGGAATGTTGGGCCTCTAAAGGCCATGTGTCACTCTCTCATAGGCCAAAGTCCATGTTGCATGCCCCATCCTTTAATCCATCAAGGGAACCATCGAATCTCTAGCCCTAGGATGACATCATGGGATAGGTGGGTGACGTATAGGCCTCCAAGGGCCAACATTCAAGTGGAATATGGTGGGGGATCATCATCCACTCATTCCAATATGCATCCAAAGGCAATGTCCTCCATCCTCATAGTGTAATGTACATCATCTCATGTGCCTCATATGTGGGGTATAACATCCATCTCTAGGCTCCAAAGCCCCTCATGAAGGTTCAAATGAAGTCATATCCCCATGAATACTTGTTCACCAGGAAAGGTCCTACAAAGACAAGAAAATACGCCCTCCAAGGGCTCACAAGTCACAAGTATCATGCCAAGTAATCCATATCTAATACAAGAACCACCCGAACATGTGCATCAAACCCCCCTTTTCAAATTAAACAAATGCTCAAATACCTTATAAGTTTTTCCTAATTTAGGTATGGGAAAGGTGTCATGGTGCCCTATTGGGTAAGCCAATCCACAAATCATGGGATGTTTCCCAAGATGAACCTATATAAATCATGTAGAGAGTGTGAGGTGAATTTTTGGGGGAGACTTCTAGGTATGTGGTCCTTGAAATACAAGGGTTTTTTGGGGGAGACTTCTAGGTATGGGGTCCTTGAAATACAAGGGTTCATATTGTCTCATTTAAGGGTGCCTTTGTAGAGGGTGTGTTGCATCCTTCATTTTCAACGAAACCTTTTTCCAAGCCCTTGCCATTTAATTTATTTTAGTCCGAACATTGAGTGCTAGATGCAATGAAAAGTAAGGATAATCACAACGCCACTTGAAGCTCAGATACATTGAGTGCCATGTGCAATGGAAAGTAAAATACACCTCAATGCATCCCCTTGACAAGATGGACATTTATTAATTATGCGATTCTTTTGCAGGTCCTTCATTTTTGGAGAAGCATTTTATTGTTCTCAGGACCTTAGGATGAGCATATAGAAGGATAATGATTGCATTTTATCTCTTTCCAGCTACAACGACTCTAGGCCTTCAACCCCTTCTTCCCATCAAATGAGGTATAATCCCTTCTTGGGTCAATGAACATGAAAACCAAAAAGGTAAGGAAACAGAGGGGTAGAATGATGGAAGATGATAAGTATGGAAGGGAATGATATGATGACCCTTCAAAGGAACTCCTAATAGAAACCCATTTCCCGATGGTGACCTACTTACTAGGAATCCATGCCACTCACCAAGGTGAAAGTAGGCAAAAGGTATAAATTTCAAGCAAACATTTCATAGTCAAGGAAGGATTCTTTGCAACATGCTCAAATGGTTCAAATACTACATGATACTTACCATAATACTAGACTCATTACCTCATGAAGCAAGACCTGTTGTCTTCTAGGCCAAGCTGATGTGGTGGATCCTACTTTGATGTTGATGATGAATGATGGCATGATCAGAAATAGGAGGGGACTTGTAGCATCTGCTGGTCAATATGAATCTCGACACTCCATGTATGATACCTATGGGCCTCGAGACATGATCTCTTTAGTTACCCCTATTCTGAGGGGGTAATGATATAGGTGGATATTGATGTCCACCCACCAATTCCACTGGCTCAAAGAATAATTTTAATTTTGGCAATTTTTCCTAGTTTTCCGGGTCCTATACCTCCAGGGCCGTTTTGAGGCCCTAAACATCGATTTTTGGGTGCAACATAGTTACACAATAGGATTTAGATAGAGTGTGAAGGAAACATGTGTAGTCTTCAGATATTTATTTCCAATGAGATATTGTGCGCCTAAAATAAAGTTTGTATGCAAAAGTTTCAACCCCAGGAAGTTGATGTACAAACATACCCCATTGGGGCCCACATGAATTTTGGTGCTTCATCTCCTAGGGTAAGGTTTTTGGATGTTTAGGGTTTTCTCATTTATGCTTTACGTTAAAAATCACTTTGGAGCCTCATTGTAACCATGTTCTTGCGAATGAGCATAGCTATCACATCTCTTCTCATAGATAAGTTGCCACCATTCGAGCAAGTTTGTTTCAGTTTGAATTTTTACAGTTTCAACATATTATCTTTATTAATAGAAGTCAATTTTTATTGTATCTATGTGTATTTATTTGTTATACATTTGTATTCCATTCCGCTCCATTTATAAATCCAAATCAGTGGTATCAGAGCGGTCTTCTATTTATTTGTTTCTTTGTGCATGTCCCCAACGAGGTCAGGGTACAAGGAGTTAGGACTCGAAGTGGTTGAACCCTTGCAAGATCGTCCCCACCGATAACAATGACCTCGCATGGTGGAAAAAAAGAGAGATGATGGAGTAGGGGATCCTTTTAAACTATTTCTTTAGGAATCCCTCACGTCACAAAGGAACAAGATGATAGATAACTTTGCACAGATCCTTCGATAGTTGCCAACAGGCGATGCATCTTCATCAAGAGGCCACACTGCCCCCTTCAAGGTACAAGTCAATTTTGATATCCCCTTATAGATGCATATGTTGTAGATAAATGGTTGAATATGCTAGAAGGGTATTTTTCGTTCCATAATTTTTCCAATAGAGAAAATATTTCCTTTGCGCTCCTTAAGGTTGTCCCCCATGTCAAGGATTGGTGGGAAAGTTACTGTGAGAAAAGGGCCACTAAGGAATCTGCAATATTTGCGGTCACCCCCGGTTGGGATTCTTTTAGGGATGCTATTAAGGAACAGTACTACCATGTTCGAAGGTACGATGACAAGTATACGAGATGGACCACACTATGACAGGAAAGGGAATAGACAGTACCAGATTTCACAAATATCTTCCATACCTTGTGCACCAAGTTGGGTATCTAGGAATTTGAATGACATTTGGCTCTAAATTACTGTAGTTTTTTGCGTAGACACATCCAAATAGAAATGGAGTTTTTGGAAATATCATCACTGAGCATGAAATATCGATATGTTGTCAAAATCAAGAAGAAATTTAAATAAACAAAGCGAGAGTTTGGATCTGCAAATTCTTCATAGCAAAAGCCGAGCAAATGCGACCCCAACCCAAAAAACAAAGGACATAGCAAGGATGGAACCCCTCAGGACAACCATTCCAAGCCACAAATAAAGAAGGGTAATGAGAAGACAAGGAAAGACACTGGGAAGTGGTGTGAATTCCATAAAATCCCCTGGCATAACATCGATGAATGTTGCTCGAAGTAGTCGTTGGTGGACGAGCTGAAAGCCTCAGAGTTAGAATTAGGTTCCGAATCTAAATTAGATCCAAATAAAGGGAAGTGAATCATTGACGTAGAACCCAATGCCACTGTCGCTACCACCAAAGTCCACCCAAGTAAACCAGAGGAAGGTGAACACCTTTTTCACTCACAGGTGTGGGTGAAGGTTGCTCCACTGCATTTCATTATCGATAGAATAAGTCAAAAGAACTTGATCTCAGTAGAGGTTGTCAAGCAGTTGAACTTGTCGAAGACACCACACCCGTATCCCTACACCATCGGGTGGCTCTGTCAAGGAAGAGACCTCCGTGTCAGCCAACAATGCCATATTCCCTATGACATCAAGCCCTTCAAGGATGAGGTATTGTGTGATATTTCCCCCTTGAATTTTGTGATGTTATTTTAGGCCAACCATATTTATGGAAACTACATGTTGTATATGCGTCTAGACCTCGTGTTGTTACTATTACTTTGGGTAG
Organism: Picea mariana; assembly: GCA_032191745.1. Classification (NCBI taxonomy): domain Eukaryota; kingdom Viridiplantae; phylum Streptophyta; class Pinopsida; order Pinales; family Pinaceae; genus Picea; species Picea mariana. The sequence continues at coordinate 24,339 of JASDQU010012917.1, read as the reverse complement.
ACAATTGTACATGATACCAGAGGTAGCTCCAGCTACCACTATTTCTTTGATCTCTGCTAAGCAATGCAGGAAGGTCATTTTCCATGCCGGGAAATTTTTCTTCTTCGTGACTCACTCTCAAAGTGAATAGAAGGTCGAAGTGACATCCATGGTCTCTACATAGGGTCTCTCCATGCAACATAAGCAAGTGGACAAGATTGTGGAATAATACAATGACATCTTCTCCTTGACCATCGGGGTGTCGCGACACTGTCAGGTCAAGCATTCAATCAATCTAACCCCAAGTGCACCTCTACCCAATGGGCTAGTCTATTGCCATTGTCTGATGGAAAATGAGGAAAATAAGTGACAGGTCCAAGAGCTGCTTCAAAAGGAGCACATCTGACCCAACTCCTCACCCTGTGGGAGTCCAATTATAATCGTACAAAAGAAATATGGGACTTGGAGACTCTGCATTGATTATAGGGACCCAAAAAAAATCACAGTCAGAAATTGGTACCCAATTCCGTGAATTGACGACCTTATTGACCAACTCAAGGTAACTAATTTTTTCAGCAAGATTGACCTGAAGTTTGGCTACCACCAGGTCCCAATAGAATAGACTAATGTATGGAAGTCTACTTTCAATTTAAAAGAGGGTATTTTCAAATGGATAGTCATTCCCCTTGGTTTAAAAAATGCTCCAACAAATTTCATGAGATTGATGGACGATAGATTGTGGTCCTTCACCAATTATTTTGTGGTGGTATATCTGGATGACATCCTCATCTTCAGTAAGAATTGGGCAGAACACTTGCAACATATCCAATAGATCCTTTACACATTGTTCCAACACAATCTATATGCTAACTTGGAAAAATTCTCCTTCGACATGAACACGGTCCAATACCTAGGCTACATTGTTGATGAGCATGGTGTGCATGTGGATCCAACCAAGATCCAAGTCATTCGTGATTGGCCAACCCTGACCACACTAACCAAGCTTCAAAGTTTCTTAGGACTTTCCAACTTCTATCATAGGTTCTCGTTGGGATTATCCCATATTGCATGGGCCCTTAACCAAGTGACCAAGGGTGGTGGCAAGGAAAATTTCATGTGGGGGAAGTCAAAACAACAAGCATTCAATGATTTGAAAAGACGCTTGTGCTCAGTTCTAATACTCTCCTTACTCGATCCGCAACAACATTTTGAGATTGATACTGATGCCTCAGACTATTCCATGGGAGAATTCCTCACTCAACATGATCATCCAATGGCATATCATAGTGAGACACTATCAGATGTTGTCCGTAATTTCCCCACCTATGACAAAGAAATTTATTCCATCGTACAAGCCTGCTGAAAATGGAAGCACTACATTCTCGAGAAGGAGAGAATCATCCACACTGATCACAAGCCCCTGTAGTTCATGCAGACACAAGGAAAATTATAGAATGATCACCATCAAAAGTGGTCCACATACTTGCAACAATTCCATCTCAACATCAAATATAATACATGGTGTACCAATCGTGTCATTAAATGCCTCAGTCGACCTCCAGTTGTAGCCTTAACCATAGTTCTCAAATCTTGTGGCCATGAGGCATCTGAGTGTCCCTAACTCTAAAAGAGAGATCCTGACTTCACTACCACTTACCAGATGCTAGGCACATGTGCGACTTCCACTGAATTTCTTATTCATGACAAACTGTTATTCCATTTGGGCCACCTCTGTGTTCTTTCAAGTGAGCATGCAAAGCTGATTTGGGAAGCTCACTACAGTCAGATGGCATGATATTTTGCATGGAAAAGACCGTGGAAGTACTACAAAATCATTTCTACTGGTTGAAACTTCGACAGGACATCAACAAGTATATAAGTTCCTACACTGCATGCGCCATTATCAAACCAGACACTAAGAAGCAAGGCCCATACACCCATCTTCCTACTCCCAACATGCCATGAGAATACATCTCTATGGAATACATGTCGGGCCTTCCTAATAGTTCACATTATAGTTAATTCACTAATATTCTAAGCAATGAACAACCATTGGACACAAAAATATATTCAGTTTGGTTTAGGCTCGACCCTATTCAAAATCCATATAAGGTCGTCTCTAATAACTAGGCTCCATTAAATCATCCAATCTTGGGACATCTAAAACTTGAAATATCCGCAGAGTGTTGCATGCACTACAGTTTGCATTAAAAACACAAAACCCTTGATGTGTACCCAATACTTTTCCCTATCCAACATGTGTCATGAAGCAATTTAAAAAAAATGGATAACTTTATTTTTTATTTACTACTTATTAGTTTTGTTATTATAACACTTGAATCGATTATTTTTCCTTTATATTTTAATTTATTTTTATTTTACAATGATACTTAGCCATATAATTTGCATAATAACACATATAGGAGGAATGTAAAATCATGAAACATGTTAAATTATGAAACGTGTTTGTCCTAGCCACACCTTCATACTAGTCTAAATTTTTTAAAAGGAACCTATAAGTCCTAATAGATTGATCAAAGCAAGTCGTTATGGTTAAACGTGTAACATCAGTGTCGAGTTTTTACATTTGAGTAATTTGTCCTTTCTTATTTCATTTTTCACATTTATGTTTTTTGTTGTTATAATGCGACATGGTAGCATCTTATATGGGTTGTTCTAAAACTATTTTTGTTTCCATTTAGGTGTAGCTTTGGAAAAGAGGTTGTGAAGGGCGAAGCTGAAGAGAGAGGTAGGATTTTGCTGTGGACTTCTTTGGAGAATAACAAATGTTTTGATCTATCATTTGGTAAAGTTGGTTAAAAGGAATGTGAGTGTTTCATGCATGTCAATATTCTAAAATTCAACTATATTCTAGAAATGATGGTGTATGTCAAACAACTAGAAAAAGTTCATCTTTAACAATATTTTTCACTCATTAGTTTGAGATTGTAAACATTTATTTAATTACAGAAATAGTAACACTAAAGATTCCAATGCAAGAATTTATTAATATAATTTTGATGCTTATTTTCAAAATCCTTTGGATGCGCAAGCATTCTAAGTATTTTGGGAGGCCCAAAGGATAGCCACAACCAATAGGGAAGTTTTCCATCTCCAACAATGTTGAAACTGCAATAAGCAAGAATCTCCCTCCTCGTGAAATTGATCTAACCTCTCTATATTCAATGACATTACAAATGTATTTCTTCAAATTTTTATTTTTTTATTATTGAACTTGAAGACATATGGGGGTTCCCTTCTTTACATTTTATTGTTATGAAGACACTTGTCTAGTGAATGCTTTGTTGTTATTGACTCTTGCACCACTAATTTTTTTACTTTTATGAAGACGTCCGTGGAAAGCCAAAGAAAAAATACACTTTGAGTAAAAAATCATTGAAAGAAAATACTTTTATTTTATACAGGATACAAGTTAACTGAGATTATCATCATATATTCTATGGGAAAGAGGCTCACTCCCATCCTCTTCACTTTGGAATATTTATTCCCTCATGAGGCTTATTTTCCTCACTATCCTTCACATAGCCAGCCAAATCCTGTAGTGTCCCTTTTTCTAGTGACAGAAACAAGAGCAATTGACCCAAACGGATAAGGAAAAGGCATGGGAAGCACGAGTAAAAGACTATCCACTAGAAAGGAATCCTATTTTTACCACCCAGGCCTCCAACGACTAACTTGCTATAGGAATCCTTTGGGCATTGTGTTCACTGATCAAGGCACTTTGACTTTCCCCTTGATTGAGCTCCATATCAATTAGTCTTTCTTGATATATAGAATGATGCTTTCTCATTATGTTCTAATATATACGTAATTATGCTATCAAAGAATTGAGAGAATTGACTTTTATTTCATTTTTCATTTCTTTCGATCATGAATTATATATGTCGTTACGCTTTATTAAACAATGCATATATTATATATGTTATTATACATTCATGAATGATCTATATAATTATGTTTTAGCGGACAACATATATTATATATGTAATTATGTTATTTTTTTTCCCTGGCTAACGAATAAGTCATCTTGAAGAATTGGACTTTATGGTAAGGTCAATCCTTCGACAATGCTATTATATATGTAATTATGATTTTCCTTATTTAGGAGAGACTTATATCAGTAATTACGCTTTAGCAAACAATGTTTCTATTATATATGTCATTATTCATTAAGGATGATTCATTACTTAAAAGAGATCTGTTGTAAGAGATATCTATGGTGTTGTGTCTTGTCTTATACTATAGTTACCTACGTCATATGATATTGACGTATTGAATAGCAAGGGCCTTCATCTTATTGAAAGGGGCTTGGCCCTCTGATGTAGTGCCCCACCTCAGCAGGGTCTATTGACCTCCAGGTCATTGGATCTTCTCAATCTTTGAGCTAGAGCAGCTCTTCGATTCCCTGTTGGAATCTTCAAGAAATGTCCATAGGTCCTTTTCACGAAACTCCATCGTGCGAACAAGCACTAGGCGCAAGCTTCTCTCACGTGACCATTGGATGTGACCATGAGCCTAACCCAAAAGGCGTTTCGCGATTTCGCGCATCATGATTTTGCATATGAGTCACCCCGATTCTCCCGACCTCCGAAACTCTGACAGGAGCCTAGTGTGTACTAACTCCTCCCTTATCTTCCCTCAATGTGACCTTCGGTCATGAACCGGGGCTCAACTCTCAAGCGCGTCAAGACTTCGCATATCGGGAACTCCCGATATGATTAGATCTACGGTCCACGATCTTCCTTCGATTGACGGCTATGATCAAGTCGTGATTTTGCGTTTCGCGACTTTGGGGGTTGGTTCACCTCTGTTCTCTCGATCCCTGATTTCTCGATATTTGTGAGTGTTGGTTCGATGGTCCAGATCTTTCCTTTGATCAACATCTATGATCAAATCGGGATTTCGCATTTCATGACTTTGACTCTTTTGGAGCCCCTTCGACACTTAGTTGAATTCTGGATCTATGCAATCCTTGCAGCATATTCTTACGCAAGACTTGGTTCTTGCGGGTGACTGTGCATGCCTTGCAGCAGTCGCTTTGCAATCCTTGCAAATGGAAAGTTTTGTGTTATCTCTCCTGAGCTTTGGGATCGAAACAGGTCTTATCAATGCACTCCTTGCATTCTGTGTGCACACCTTGCACTCACTCAATAGAAGAGAAACAATTGAAACTTATACTAACGTTCACAATTTCATCCATTCATAATGAAATTCATTCATTTATGAAAACACAATAACATAGAATTGCAAACAGTGACAGTACTATGCATTTGGGTCAAATTTTCCCTGTTATATTCATTCAAAATTAAATGGCTACAGCTAATATCAAAACAATAACTTAAAATTCAAAAATTTCCTGATTACTCGCAGCAACCTCATTTGGGCGTACAAACCTCTATTTATCTTAGAGGGTCCTTAGGGTTCCCCCCGACTACTCATATACCCCAAAAACAAAAACCTAACTGCTACCTAAGTTTAGTTACATTCAAGACTCGGAGTGAAACTCTCTGATCGCTTATGATCATTCCCCCTCCAAGCGTTTGATCTTCTTTTGTTCTTCATCAGCTCCCCAAAGGATTCACAGTAACTCCCGATGTTTGAGATTCCGAAAATATTCCTGATCACTGAACTTTTCTTCCACGTGTGCTCGCTGACGACGCTGACGATGCTCCTGCATCATACTCCTCCTAGACAAAAATTCATGGACTCATGTCCATGAGCTTCTGCACAGACTTTCCATGCTTCTATATATTAGCTTCATTTTCCCAATTAACATATTCTATTAGGCGTCCCTTCCACTAGACCAAATATTCAAAATAGGTCTTCCTCTTGGTCTTTTTGCCAATTCTATGATCAACAATCTTCTCCATCTGTGGTTTTTCTGCTATAGGCATTTGTTTCTCCCATTGAATCTTATCTTGATCTTCTGATCCTTTTGTGTCATCTTTCCTGTAAGTATACAGGTCTGAAACGTTGAATATAGGTGATATGCCCACATCATCTAGCAGCTCAATCTCATAGGCGTTTGCATCAAATTTCCTCAAGATATTACATGGTCCTATCTTCTTCATCTTTAACTTGTTATGTGTTCCCCTCGGGAAACTTTCTTTCCTGAGATGTTCCAGAACCTGATCTCCCACCTCAAATTGAATTTCTTTGCGATGTTAATCAACTTTGCGCTTGTACTCTTGGCTAGAGTTCTGCAATTGTCCTCTGATCTAGCTATGGAGCTTCTGCATTTCTGCAGCAAAGTCTTTTTCTCTAGTGCTTCTGATATGACTCTGTCCCAATTCTCTCAACTAGGATACTCCCCTGGATTGCATTCCATACACTATTTGGAATGGGATCTTTCTAGTTCTCATGTTTGGTGAGTCATTGTATGCAAATTCTGCTTGCCGCAAAATCTGGTCCCACTGGTTATGATGCTCAGTGACCAAACTCCTCAACAAGTTTCCCAAACTACTTTTTACCACCTCAGTCTTCCCATTTGTCTAAGGATGATAAGCTAAGATGAAGGACAAATCTGTCCCCAATTTCTTCCACAGTGTTCTCCAAAATTGACCAACAAATTTTGTGTCTTTGTCCGAGACAATGCTTTTGGGTAGGCCATGAAGTCTCATAGCTTCTTTGAAAAACAGATTTGCAACATGTGTTGCATCACTGGTCTTACGACATGGGATAAAGTGTGCCATCTTTGAAAATCTATCCACCACCACAAATATGGAATCAAATCCTCTTTGTGTTCTTGGGAGTACCAACACAAAATCCATGCTTATCGCATCCCAAGGTCTCTMTGGTATTGGCAATGGTTGATACAACCCAATGTTCTGTCTTTTTCCTTTCGCATGTTGGCAGATTCTACATCTATTCACAAAATTTATCACTTATGTTCTCATACATGGCCAATAATATGAACTTCTCAACTGTGCGAATTTTTTATCATGGTCGAAATGTCCAGCCAATACTCCACTATGCTTCTCCTTCAAAAGGTTGTCCCTCATTGAACATTTTGGTATGCATAACTGATTTCCCTTGAACAACAATCCCTCTTGAATCATATACTCTGCCCACTGGCTTCTATCTCTTATCACAGGATTCACACATGCTTCCTTGAAATCTGGGTCATCACTGTACATTTCCTTAAAGTGTTCAAACCCCAAGGTCTTCACCTGGAATTCCTTCAGAATCAAACATCTCCTGCTCAATGCATCAACAACTTTGTTAGCATTCCCAGAAATATGTTTTATGACAAAAGTAAAAATATGCCTAAACTCAATCCACTTTGCATGCTTCTGATTCAATTTTTCCTGTCTGGTTTTGAATTGAAAAGCTTGGTTATCGCTATACAAGACAAATTCCTGTAGGACAAGGTAATGTCTCCATTTCTTCAAGGCCTGAATTATGGCATAAAACTCCTTATCGTATGTGGAGTACTTTCTCTTAGTATCATTCAACTTCTCACTGAAATAGGCAACAGGTCTATTATCTTGGCTCAAAACTGCTCCAATTGCAACTCCACTTGCATCGCATCTCACCTGAAATGTATTTTCAAAATTTGGCAAGACCAGAATTGGTCGTTCTGTTATTTTCTCCTTCAATATATTGGAGCTCCTCTTGGCCTCCTCTATCCATTTAAAATACTTGTGCTTCTTCTTCACTGTATCCATCATTGGTGCACAAATTCCACTGAAGTCTCTGATGAACTTCCTATAGAAACTTGCTAATCCATGGAAGCTTCTTACCTCAAACATGCTTCTTGGTGATGGCCATTCTACAATCGCTCTCACCTTTTCTGGATCCATCTTCAATTCATTTGAAGAGATTAAAAAACCCAAGTAAATGAGATTTGTCTTCATAAAAGAGGACTTCTTCAAGTTTATCATCATCTTCTCTTGTCGTAGTCTCCTCATCACTAGTGTGAGGTGTCTCAAATGCTCCTCTTTAGTCTTGTTAAAGATCAGTATATTGTCCAGATATACAACTACAAACTTGCCAATGAAGTCTTTTAGTATTTCATTCATCAACCTCATAAAAGTACTGGGGGAATTTGTTAAGACAAATGGCATAACAAACCATTCATACAAACCTTCGTTTGTCTTAAAGGTTGTCTTTCATTCATCACCTTCTCTCATTCTTATCTGGTGATATCCACTTTTCAAATCTATCTTAGAAAATAAATTTGCTCCACTTAAACAGTCCATTAAATCATCCATTCTTAGCAAAGGAAATCTATACCTGATGGTGATCTTGTTAATGGCTCTTGAGTCTGTACACATTCTCCATCCTCCATCTTTATTTGGGCTCAACACAGTTGGTACTATGCATGGACTCAAGCTCTCTGTGACCAAACCCTTGTCTAACAATTCCTGGACTTGGTTCTTTACCTCCTCATTCTCTCAAGGTGTCAGTCTGTACGCTGCTTTGTTTGGCATACTTCTCCTGGTATCAAGTCAATATGGTGGCTAATACTTCGGATGGGTGGCAATGAGTTAGACAACTCATCCACCACTATGTCAGCAAAATTATCCAATAATTCCTGAATTTCTTCAGGTAAATCATCCATTGTAGTACTTGTAAGGACAATTCTAGGTTTCCTCACCACAACAAACTGCATCTCCTGTCCTCTCTTGACTTCTTTCAGGAGTTCCTTCCCGCTCATGAGAAGTATGCTTGTGTTGGCTTCCTCTTTCGCTTTCTTTTCCTCTATTGGAAGCAACATGTGTGTCCTACCATTCTTCTCCAAGGTGTATGTATTTTTCCTCCCATCATGAATGAAATTCCTGTCAAACTGCCATGGTCTTCCCAAAAAAATATGGCATACATCCATGGGAATTACATCACACAAAATTTCATCTATATATCCTCCTATCTTAAATTCAACCAAGCATTGTTTAGTAACCATTACTTGGTGTCCTTTCTGCAACCATGAGACTTTGTATGGCTTTGGGTGTGCAATTGTCTCCAACTCCAATTTCTCCATCATCTCTGTGGATACTAAGTTGTCAATGCTCCCACTATCAATTATCACCTTGCATACTTTGTCTTTAGTCTTGTGAGTTGTCTTGAATAGGTTGTTTCTCTGCACCCTCTTCTCAACTTCTGCCTCTGGTTTTAAGATAAATTTTATCAACATCAGGGATGTTCCATCCTCTGCTCCTTCTACTTCAATATTCCTTCTTTGTGCTTCCGAAATGTGAGCTTCACCTTATCCTTCTTTCATTCTCTCAGGACACTCCCAAGACTTATGTCTTACCTTTCCACAGTTGTAACATCTCACTTCTCCTCCTCTGCCTCTTCGTCTTCCTCTGGAAGAACTTCTTCCACCATCTTGTCTTCCTCAGGAACTTCCTCCTCTTTCCGAGTGACTATGTGGTTTCTCTGTCTCATCTTTGGATTTTTGTGCCTTTTCATGGGAAACTCCCTTGCCTTTGTTTATGATTGGGATTCTACCTCTGCCTCGTTGGTTTTGTTTTCTGGCCAACTTCTCCTCCGCCTTCAGTGCAAACTGATAAGCATCCTCCACTGTATGACAGTTAAAGAATACACAGAGGAGTTCTACAAGCTGAACATCTAAATTGGACAAAGAGATAAGGAGCACAAGTATTTTAAATGGATAGAGGAGGCCAAGTATCGTTGATGTCTCCAGTATCAGGTGCTCTCCTCTGCGCTACCTCCATCGCCTCTAAACTTGCACGGAGTTCTTGCATCTCCCTTTCTACAAATCGATTGGCTAAAGGTTGTTCCACTCGTCTCCTCAGTGGCATTGTGTTGACTTCTCTCACACATAGAGTACAACTTCGAGTTCTTTTGTCTCCTTTATCTCCTTCGCCTGAAATCTACAGATGAAAAATCTGCTCTGATACCACTTGATGGTATTAGATTGTATTCTTTCACCGTTCTTCTTTTGTCTGCAGTCTGCAAACAGAAATTTTGCTTTGATACCACTTGATGTAGTGCCCCACCTCAACAGGGTTTTCTGACCTCCCGGTCATTGGATCTTCTCAATCTTCGAGCTGGAGAAACTCTTTGATTCCCTGTTGGAATCTTCAAGAAATGTCCACAGGTCCTTTTCACGAAACGCCACCATGCAAACAAACACTAGGCACAAGCTTCTCTCACGCCACCACTGGTTGTGACCATGAGCCTAACCCAAAAGGCGTTTCGTGATTTCGCACATCGGGATTTTGCATGTGAGTCACCCCAATTCTCCCAACCTCCGAAAGTCTGATAGGAGCCTAGTGTGTACTAACTCCTCCCTTATCTTCCCTCAATGTGACCTCCGGTCATGAATCGAGGATCAACTTTCAAGCGCATCGGGACTTCGCATATCGGGAAATCTTGATATGATTAGATCTACGGTCCACGATCTTCCTTCGATCGACGGCTATTATCAAGTCACGATTTCATGTTTCGCGACTTTGGGGGTTGGTTCACCTCTGTTCTCTCGATCCCTGATTTCCTGATATTTGTGAGTGTTGGTTCGATGGTCCAGATATTTCCTTTGATCAATGGTTGTGATAAAATTGGGATTTTTCGTTTCTCGAATTTGACTCTTTTGGAGCCCCTTCAACACTTAGTCAAATTCTGGATCTGTGCAATCCTTGTAGTAGATTCTTACGCAAGACTTGGTTCTTGCGGGTGACTGTGCATGCCTTGCAGCAGTTTCTTTGTACTCCTTGCAAAGGGAAAGTTTCGTGTTATCTCTCCTGAGCTTCAGGATTGAAACAAATCTTGTCAACGCACTCCTTGTGTTCTCTGTGCACACCTTTCATGTTGGTTGTGGAGCCTGATTATCTTCCTGATTCAGAGGTCATTGCTTTCAGCCGTGTTTATACCCCATGAAGTATTTACACCCCAG
>JASDQU010012917.1:0-12697 GCA_032191745.1 Picea mariana | reverse complement strand
TCAAGATGATATTGACAATACTGTCCTCCTGATGCCACTGATGATGCAAGCCTCTCTCGCCTGATGTTGATGAAGAATACCCTTCTTGTTAAGGGGGAGTGTTGAAATAATGTAACTGCGAAGAGCATTCTTATTATTATTGTTATTTTATTATTAGGATTAATCCCCATTGTGTATTAATCATGTCGGTAATTGTATTAGGACCAAATCCCCTTTTGCGGATTGGTCATCGGACAATTGTAATAGGAAGAATAAGAAGTTGGCCCCAACAGTTATTATTGAGATATAGAATTAAATTAAAGGTGGGTTTACCCACCCAGAGTGAGAGGTCGGCCCTGCCAGTGAAACCCTTTCACACGTGCTAGTCTTGTATATATAGGAGGCTAGCGCCTCACTTTATCACACAACTCACTTGCTCATTCTCTTATGAGGCAAGTTGCAATTACCAGTTGGATAGAGGGAGAAGAGTGGCACATCTTTTGGAGAGGACTATTTGTATTGGTTTGAGTTATCTCTTGAACAATGTATTGGCAATTTATGATAAGGAAGTTTTTGCTGGGTTTTCTTCCCCTAGAGGGTTTCTCGAGATAAATGTTGTGTCTCTTGTGAATGTTTATTTCTCAGTGATCTTGTTCTTATGATGCTCTTATCTATTGAAATGCAAAGAACTATAATAATGGCATAAACATTAACAGTGGAAAATATTTTCGGAACAGTTTCACATTAAATATTGGGTGCAATCCAAGGAAAGGAGGAATACTTAATTCAAAATCATTCTCACCCACAACCTTGGTGATGGTGTAAGGCATGTATATGAGTGGGTGTAGCTTCTGATAGGGTCATGTGAGGCAGTCTTTTTGCAAATGAAACCATACCTTATCTCCCATGTGAAATTTGTGCGGTACTTGATGTTGATCGGGGCACTGCTTATACTTGGCATTGAATTTTTGTAGGATATCATGAACTTGTTGTTGGATGTGCTAGATGCGCTCAACAAATTTGGTTTCTTGATCAGCCTTTGTCTGAGCATGGGGGGCCTCTTTCTGTGCGGATGCAATGGGAAGAGCTACATCAATGGGGGCCAATGGTTGGAACCCCAAGCACACATGAAAAGGGATGTGGCCAATAGAGTTGTGGAGGGATCAGTTGTATCTATGTTGAACATAAGGAAGGATTTCATCCCATGTGCATGGATGTTTGGAATTATACATCCGTAGGATATGGAAAACATCCTATTGACTATGTTAATAAATCTGTGGGTGGAAGGCAGTCGATTTGGTCAGTTTGGTGTCTATCATCGACCATAGGCTAGACTAAAAGGTGCTCAGAAACCTATTGTCTTGATCGGAGATAATAGTTTGTGGTAGCCCAAAATGAACCCAAACATCTGTGAAGAAGAGATTGACAGTGGCCTCTACTATGATTCTTTTCTTGCATGGTGCCAACATTTCCATCTTAGAGAATTGATCAATGACCACAAAGACACATTCATTCCCATGCTTGGTTGAAGGCAAACTAGACATTTATTCCATGGAGATGGACTCCCAAGGCCTATCCAGAGTAGGAAGAGAGGTTTATAGCCAATGTTTCTTGATGGTGGGATTGGAAATGGAGCAGGCAGTGCAGTATCTTATGTACTTGCGAACATCTTGTCGAAACTTCAGCCAATAAAAATGCTTCTACAGTACTTCCAATGTCTTTTCTACACCAAAATGTCTCATTGTCCGACTGTAATGAGCTTCCCAGATAATCTTTTCATTCTCGCTTGAAGGAACACATAGATGTATTAGATGGCATAATAATCCCTCCTAGATATGAAAGTTAGGAACGATTTTTCCTGTGCTTAATGTCTGATAGGCAGTAGAAAAGTCAGAGTCATTATTGTATAATTGTGGCCATCCAGAGGTTTCATGTCCATGGGAGTTAATAATTGTGGTTAGCACTTCCACCATGGGTTGACTGAGGCAATATGTGAAATGGTTGTTGCTACCCTTCTTGTACTTGATATTCAAGTGGAATTGATTCAGGTACGTGGACCACTTCTGATGGAAGTCATTTTGTAAATTTCTTTGTGTTTGCATGAATTGTGGAGGCCTGTGATTAGTGTGGATGATCGTTTTCTTCCCCGGGATGTAATGCTTCCACTGTCGAGATGGATTCACAATGGAGTACATCACTTTGTCATAGCTGGCATATCTTCAAACAATGTTAGATAGATTTCGTTGTGATAGGCTACCAAATTCCCATGCCGAGTGAGGAATGCACCAATAACATAATATAAAGCATCTGTCTCAATATCAAATGGCCATTGTAGGTCTAGAAGAATGAGGACTAGTGTTGAGTAGAGGTAGGATTTCAGATCCTCAAATTTTTTCTGTTGGGGCACAGACCACACAAACTTGGCCTTCTCAAGGTCCAAGAAGTTGCGAAACTCGGTAATTTTTTTGGGGGCCAACCAATCCTGGATGACTTGGATATTTCCTGGATCCACATGTACACCCTGCTCATCCATGATGTACCCCAAATATTGGATTCTCTGCATGTCGAAGGAAAACTTCTCCAAATTGGCATATAACTTGTGTTGTCGCAAGGTGCCCAACACATGTTGAATATGCTCCAAATGCCCATCCCAAGTTTTTCTAAAGATGAGGATGTCATCCAAATATACAACCACAAAGTATTTTTTGAATGGTCGTAATATATCATCCATCATTCACATGAATGTGGTCGAGGCATTAGTCAAGCTGAAAGGCATGACCAACCACTCAAATAGGCCTTCTTTGGACTTGAAGTTTGTCTTCCACACATCGATTTTCTCAATTGGCACCTGGTGGTAGCCTGTTGTCAGATCAATCTTACTGAAAAACTTGGCTCCCTTGAGTTGATCGAGAAGATCATCAATCTGGTTAATTGGGTACTAGTTCTTGATTGTGATCTTTTTCAGGGATTTGTAATCAATACAAAGTTGCCATGTCTTGTCCTTCTTATGTACTGGAACAATTGGGATCCTACAAGGTGAGGAGTTTGGTCTAATTTCTCCCTTCAGAATTAGCTCTTAGATATAGCGTTTGAATTCTTCATTCTTCATAATTAACAGAGCACCTCCATACAAGGCCATTAGGAAGAGGAGCATCAGGCGTCAGATCCATTGAGTGCTTTACCTAATAGTGCAAAGGCACCCTAGTAGGCGAGGTGAATATGTATTTGTACTCCTCGACTATTCTTTCCACCTATTGTTGTTAGGGAGAGAGACCCCGTGCAGATCTTTTGGCAGTTTCATTGACCTTTTTTTCACTTTCCAATCGAACCATACAGAGGAAAAATCTCCCGGTCTAAGAAACTACCTTTCTGCACTACTTCACAAAGATCAAAGAGGCCGAAATATTTGGGACTACCTCCAATACCCTGTATAGTTCATCTCCCAAAGTAATAATGACACTATGTGGCCTAGATTCATAAATAGCATGATGCTTCCACATATATGGTTTTCTTAGAAAAACATCACAAACTTCAAGTGGGGAAACATCACACAATACCTTACCATTGAATATTTTGATGTCGTAGTGCAGGCGACATTGTTGTCTGACGTGAATGTCCTATCCCTGGCTAAGCCAACCGATGTGTATGGATGAGGATGTTGTGTCGTTGTCAATTTCAAATTCTTGACAACCTCTATTTATATCAAGTTATTTTGGATACCGCTATCAATAATGAAATGGAGTGGGGTTCCCTTCACCCACTTCTTTGAGTGGAAAAGATGCTCCCCTTCTTCAGGCTCCTCTGGTTCCTCTGGTTGGAATTTTGTGGTAGCGATGGTGACACTAGGTTCTGCATCAATGATTTGTCTTCCCTTTTCTAGATCTAAATCAGAGTCTGAGTCAGCATCTGACCCTGGAGATTTCTTCTCAACCAACAACGATTGTTTGGAGTGACATTCATCCGTATTGTGCCAAGGGATTTTGTGGAACTCGCACCATTTTCCAGTGTCCTTCTTTGACTTCCCATTACCCTTCTTTATTGGTCATTTGGGATGGTTATTCTGGGGTTGGCCATCCTTTCTTTGTCCTTTGTCCTAGGAGTTAGGGCCACCCTTACCAAACTTTGGTTCTGGCAGATTTGCAGATCCGAACTCCCACTTGTTCTATTGCTTGAATTTTTTCTCGATTTTGATAGCATATCAATAAGCGGCTCCCAATGATGAGATGTCTATAAACTCCATTTTGGTTTGGATGTACATGTGTAGAGCCCCACAATATTTTAGGACCATATGTCACTCAAAGTCTTTGATACCCAGCTTGGTGTGCAAGGTATGGAAAGTATTTGTGAACTTCGACACCGTTTGGCCCCTCTCTTGGCGCAGTGTGGTCCATCTTGTGTACTGCTTATCATAGATTCCAAGAGGGTAATATTGTTCCTTGAGGGAATCAACAAAATCCTCCCAAGTGGGTCCTGGCCCAAAAATTACATACTCATCCTCAACATGTTTCTCACAATAAATGTCTCACCAATATCTAACACAGGGAAGGGACTTAAGGAGCACGAAGGTGATCTTTTCACTTTTGGAAAAATTATGGATAGAGAAATAACCCTCTAGCAGATTTAACCATTTTTTAAAAGCGTCGACATCTATCTAGCCTTCAAATAAAGGAATATCAAAGTTAACTTGTACCTTGAAGGGTGGTGCACCTCCTAAGTGATTGTTGGTTGAAGGTGCCTCTGTTGTTGCTGATAGTCGTTGAAGGATCTGGGTGAAATTATCCATCATCTCGTTCCTCTGTTGCGCGAGGGATTCCTTGAGCAACAATTTGAAAGGATATCATGTCTCGTCATCCCTCTTTTCTTCTGCCATGGAAGGTCTCTTGGGTGTGCAAAAACGGTTTTCCTCAAGAGATACAAGCTCGAGACCTAACTCTCTACACCCTCACCTCATTGAGACATGCACTGAGGATGACAGGGAGCAGACCGCTCTGATACCACTGATACAAATTTTTTTAGGAATGATATGAAGGAAGAGATATAACAAATAATTACATAGAGATATGGCAAGGAACACAGTAATATAGTAAATCTCAGATTCTATTAATGATTGTCTGAATACAAAATATTGTAAAATGCAAAAACACACAAGCTAGCTAGAATGGTGGTAGCTTATCTCTGAGAAGAGATGTGTCAACTACGTTCATTCACAAGAAGTTGGTTACAATGAGGCTCCAAGGGCCTTTTTAACATAAATCATAAATGAGAAAACCCTAAACATCCAAAAACCTAACCCTAGGAGATGAAGCACCAAAATTCACGTGGGCCTCGATGGGGTAAGTTGGTACATCAACTTCCTAGGGTCATAAATTTTGCATATGATCTCTGTTTTAGGTGCATGATAGCTTGTTAGAAAGAACTATCCAAGGAATACACATGTTGTCATCACACTTTGGTTAAACCTTATAGTGTGACTGTGATGGGCCCAAAAAACATTGTTTAGGGCCTCAAAACAACCCTAGAAGTTTAGGACCCGAAAAACTAGGAAAAATTGCCAAAATGGAGATTGGTCTTTGAGCTAGTGGAATAGGTGGGTGGCCACCGATATCCACCTAGATCATCATAGTAGAATTTCTTATCTACCTAGTTCGACATGGAGCAAGGAGAGGGTGAGATTCCCATGAACTGGCCTAGCATCCCTTTTCCGCCAATCTTAAGGCTAGATTGTGAGAGTTGGAGGAATGAAATAGGACCTTAGGTATTACATCCAATCTCTTGAAAAATATCAAAAGGGGAGGTTGAGTTGATTTGTTGAGAAAGGAAAATAGATAATAGAAAGAGACAATGTCTAGAGGGGTAGGGGAGCTCCCCCTAGAGGCCAAATCTATTGGTGAGCCATCAGTGCGAGATCAAAATGTAGGAGGGGCTTCAACTAAACCATAACAACCTTGGTTGAAGTGTGTTTTTTTAGGTAGTTGAAGAAACTATTTTCCACATTTCCCACATGGAGGAAGTTCTTTCCATTCTAGTGACATGCACAAAGTTAATTTTCATGTTGAAAGCATGCAAAATTCTCTAGAGAAAATTCATAGCCTAGTGCTAAAAGGTGCAGATTATAGTAGCATAAAAAGCACTCTCTTTCTTTCATTGCATTAAAGTTGTTGTCCATTTTCTTTGCATTCAAAAAAATTTCAAGATAATCTCTTCTCACATGTACCCTTTCCCTTGTTATGTGAGCCTAAAAAAAAAGGAATCATTATATCTATTAGTTTCAAAAGCAATGATGCCTATAGAAAGGGGACACAATCCTCTGTTAATAGTAATGAAGATCCACACCCAAGCATATCAATGTTATACTTTTGTATGTTAAAATGGCATGCTTGGAATCAAGATTTAAGTGCCATGATATTTCAAGTGAGTTATTTGATGCAATTGGAGGCTACAAGTAGAATATTTTATAGCATGTACTGGACCAATTTTTAGTTCCATTGTCTAATTCATGATCTTCTCAAATATAAGCCTAATCATATGGCTAATATGTTTCAAATGTATGAAAGTGTTCAGATGATTATATACAAATACAACTTGTTGGAGCATCTAAGAGCACCAAAACTATATAAAACATGGACTCTTGGATACTAGTTATCTACTCTAGAGAAGGAGACCCGAGAGATGTAAGCTTCCATGATTGAATGGAAGTATCATCGTAGAAATTATATGTGGGAAAATATTTTCCTGTATTGGATATTCATTCAGGCACAATCATATGCAATCATTATTCTGCCTCCTATCTCAAGTATAAGACCCCAAGGACATTTATAATCGTAGGACTGGTAAATTTAGATGTTGTCTTTTCCCATCATATAGATTCACTTTGCAATGTTATGGTCATGTTTCCTTGTGAAGGAAATGAAATGGATGTCATAAGTGGATCTCATTCTTAATGAGCATTGACTCCTTTATAATAAAATTGAAATCATGAGTATGGAATCTAGTTCCAAGATAAATGGATACTATACATTTGGGAGGCTTGACATTTATATTTTAATGAATGAAAATATTCTAATGTAGTTTACCTCTTGAGCACATGCTAGATCAATATGCATTTCTATCAGAACCCTAAATCTAACAAATCTAAATACATAGGTAAACACCACATTTACAAAACTAGATCTAATAAAATAGAGATACATAATTCAATATTTCATAACTTACAAGGAGTATGTGGTGAGTAACTTACTTGGAACCGACATATCTATAATCTGGTGAATCCAGAAATGTAGTGATACCTTGATATTTGATTTAACCAATTGCAATAGAAAGTGGGGGATGACTCTCCTCCCAACCAACCCCTAAGTCATCACAATTGAGAGCCCCCAATCCCTCAATCCACTACTATGACAACTCTTCTTCGCCTTGTCCTCAAATTTCTCCAGCAAAATGAGATGTCATTTTCTCCTTATTCCCCCTCCTTATATAGAATCCATCCAAGATAAAGAACTTGATCCCTAGGATCCACTTGTAATTATTTATTATATTTTAGGGTTTTCCATAATTTACCATTACTTATTTACCATTTTATTTTATTACCCCAAATATTTATTTAATTATTTATTATGATCCCTTTTGGATAATTATTATACTTTCTTATTGTTATTTATTTATTTATTTATAATATGGGGATTATCCCTTTATGATCATTATTATGCGTTCTTATTATTATTATTTATTTACTTAAGCAATAATAATATGGGGATGATACCTTTAAGATAATTATTATACTTTATTATTATTATTATTTATTCTTTAAATAATAATAATATGGGGCATGACATACTCCCCCCTTTCAAGGAACTTCATCCTAAAGTTAACTTTGATTATGTTACTTATAGGTTTTTAATTAGTTCACCAAATCCTTCACAACACTGTTTGTTAGCTCTTTGTATCTTTCATAGGACCCTCTGTTGGGCTAGTATAAATACACCCAAGTGACTGCAACAAGCATTGAAAGTCCACATTGCAACATTGGGGAAGCATGAGTATTCTTAAGCTTTCTTCCCGACTTTTGGAACCAGGCTCAAAGCTTATCGATCTATCTGGAGTCCCAAGTACCGAGACCTCATCTTCCAAGCAGGCATTTGGATTGGTACTCACATACACCATGAATCTCAAAAGGATAACCTAAACTCCCTCCACAACTACCAGGTACAACCCCAAGCATCGAAGTCCAATCCCACGAAACCACCAACAAGCAACGCTCTAGCCATTCTTTGGGACTTCGACATCACAACTCTAATGCAAGGCATAAGAATTACTGGAATAAGTAGTATATTGTGCTTTCCCCAACCCATAAAATGTTATTTTTAATATTCTCCTTCATAGGTATGGGCTCCCATGTGTGTAATATCCCCCAGTAGAGCCCCAGTTGTAATTATGAATTGTAAACATATTGGATAGGATAGTTAGCTGAGGTATAATAAGCTAGGAGGCTTATGTGATGATTAGGCCAAAGAGCCTAGGATGCTAAGGCCAGGAGCCTGTTTTGTATATGCAATTATGCAAAATCATTAATAAAAATGTAAACATCGTTGCGTGTAGACCGACCATGAAGAAAGAGTGATGGGGGACTAAGCTTCCACAAGGTTGGGTAAGGGAGGAGGCTAAGTGTGTGGGCCTAGGGGCTAAGCTACGGGACTTACCTCTAGAGGGGATAATAATTTATTATTATTTCCTAAAGGCTAAGGTGGAAAATTGACCAAGTGTTGTTCTAAGTTCCTAGAAAAGGAACGTATGATAAGTGGAGTGCATGCGGCTGAAGGAAGACAGGTGTCGACCTGGGCACGTGTAGTTATAGCTGGGAAATCCAACACTGTTGGGAGGGGGAGGGATCATGCCCATTCTTCCTCTACATTGTTTCTTGGTCAAGCACACTGAAACCTATGGGGAAAACCGACAGATTGATCCATGTCTCCAGGAGAATTCCGACTTATCCCATGTGTATCCTGTGAAGTTTGAGTATTTTGTAATTTTCTGAGCCATGTGGTGTCATAATTGTGGGTTGTTGTGGTCACGCAATTTCTGGACTGAGTGTGGCTTGCTGTCGTCGTTTGTTCCTTACTAAGACTTGTTATGCCTTAGTGTTGACGGTTACCGTTTGGGTGTCCATACCCATGTCCCCATTACTAATGTCACCCGCAAGCTAACTGAGTGTTGAATGTTGTTGTTGCCACCCGTACCTGGTTGTAGCTGAGTCGAAGACTGGTAGAAGAGGCAGGTTGTCAGGCCTATGAGAAACTCTCCTAGGTGAGAGAGTTTGTTGGGAAGTGAGTTCTCCTGCAAGGGAGTCCCGTAGCAGCTACAATACTCTGAGACTTCTGGTCTGGCCTATTGTTGAAGCCCGAGGTAAGGGAGGTGTACTAGCCGATGGACTTGTATTAGTGAAGGTGTATCCTCCTGGAGTGGAGCAGGCCTGTGGGGAATGAGGGCCTGTGGGTTGTGGGCGTAAGTGGCTCCTGGGATAAAAGATTCTTCTTGTTTCTTTGGGCAACTTCCTTGTTTTCCTTTCCAAGACTAGAATTCCCTTGCCCAGTGGATTTTAGTGCTAGCTCGGGGGTGACCTACTGCTGAGCATGATGAGCAACGTGGTCTATGGCTAGGAGGTTTGTGGAAGGTCTACACACAGTCGGTGGTCTTCTATTAAAAGATAAGTACCACTTTATGTTCATTTACATGTTGTGTAATGGTACATATGTTGTAATTGATGATCATTGCATGTGTACGTTGTATATGTTGCATGTGTAGGATTATTGTTATTCCACGCAATAATATGTTATATATATGTAGAATATTCATTCTATGTTATATGGATGTGTATGTTTTTCTGCAAGTATCTATGTGTGGCATAGCCCAGTAGTTTAAGGCTAGAGTTGTCACAAATCAGAGCAGTAAAAGACAACTTTAAGTTTGTGTTGGTAGCATTATGCGACCCATGATGGTCGGGGATGTTACAAATTGGTATTAGAGCCAAGGTTTCACCACTGAGCTTGGATGGGCCATGTTAGTGGAAGTTGAAACAAAAGTTTCGGAAAGAATTTTTGTGGAAGTAGACAAAATTTGAGTTCAGAACCATGGTTTCAACACTGAGCTTAGATGGGCTAGATAAGTGGTCATTGGACTCAAGGTTTCAAGAGGAAATTGTGTTAAGAGGAACCAATTTTGGACCTCACAAACATCCCTGAGTGCCAAGAGGATTACCTTGGTCGTGTTAAGAAGCTCAGAGGAGTAGTGGTATCGTAAAACCACGATAGAAGTGGGTGTTGGACTGTAGAGTAATGTGAACCGTAGGACCTGTTCGGAAGAAAAGGGAAAACCCTTATGACCATCAGATCTAAAGAGGGTACATAAGGGTAACCTGGAAGCCCTTCGAACTTTGTGACTTTGGTGAAGTTGATGCAAAATAGAGAAATCCTGAAGCCCAAAGCTCCAAAGCCCCGAAGTGGATCTACACTGTAGATCTGGGGAGAAGAGCTCGATCGTTGGATCAACCAATGTTGAAAGGTCAAATGCAGTGGCAAAGGGAGAAATATTTTGAACATCCGAAGTTCAGAGTTAATCCAGAACGTACGTTAAGAGGGACGTGTGTCAGTAGATAGGTTTGTTCAGGATTTCGGTGTTTGGGAGAATTAGTGTGTGTTGAGGAGAGAACTCCCGAAGCCCGAAGTTCCGAAGCTGAAGTAGTCGGTCATGATGATGCCACTTGGATGAATGTGGACACATGGGATGTGTGCCACATGTCAATGGGTTTCGAACGGTGGAAGGTTGAAATTCCATATGGAATGTGACATGTGACACCCATCTGATTGGGCCACGAGTCAACCGCTAGTATTCTGCCACATGGCACACCGTATCAGCAGGGTTAGTGGGGTCAAGGTTAGGTAACGTAGTTAAAGGTCAGTGTTCCCACAGTGGCATTGATCACGATACATAAAGATCAATGGCCAGAAGGCATTACGGAGACCCAAGTTGCATGGAAGTTAATTATCCAAGGCGGTCCCACAATCCAGACGGTGGTTTCACTGAGGGGTTACGTTTCAGCATCAAAAGAATTGCGGGATGAAAGGCAGGTTACTCCAAACTGTCGTTGCATGCCCCCGCAATTGGAAGAGCACTCAGTGATGTGATGTAATGATGTCACCAAAGGTGATTGGGAATGTTCGGAGATTAACAGTTCGGATGTACGAATGCGAGATCCTTTGAAGCTCCGAAGTCGCGAAAACCCGAAATCCCAGAACTCAAACACCTGAGGTTCCATAGTGAGTGTCCATCGTCGGATGTTGAGTATGTTAAAATAATGTAACTGCAAAGAGTATTCTTATTATTATTGATATTTTATCTATAGGATCAATCCCCATTGTGGATTGATCATGTCGGATATTGTAATAGGATCAAATCCCCTTTTGCAGATTGGTCAACAGAAAATTATAATAGGCAGAATAAGAAGTCAGCCCCAGCAGTTAATAAGAAGACCCAAAAATATAATAAAGGTGGGTTTACCACCCATATTGAGAAGTCGGCCCTGCCAGTGAAGAGACACTTCACACGTGCCAGAACTTGTATAAATAAAGGAGGCTAGCAGCCTCATTTGATCACAACTCACTTGCTCAGTTTGAGAGACAAGTTATGATCTGTTACCGATAAAGGAGAGAGAGAGTGGCGCATATCTTGGGAGATGAATTTTTGTTTTAGCATAAGATCTCTTGGCATTATATTGGCTATTTATATTAAGGAAGTTTTGTTGGGTTTTCTTCCCCTAGAGGGTTTCCCAGGATAAATGACGTGTCTCTTGTGGATGTGTATTTCTCAGTGATCTTGTTCTTATGTTGCTATTATCTATTGAATTGCAAAGAACCATAATAATGGCATAAAAATTAACATGGTATCAGAGCCAACCTGAAGGAAGCATATTTCGCAAGAGAAAAACGTCACTATTGCAGTACCTACAAATTAGGGTTTTTCAAAAGTGAAGCTTTTCAACTCCAAAACCACCTAGAAAGTTGTGCCCTCCCCCAAGGATCATTGTGGCACTTAGAGAACACCTTTTCAGTGGCTAGATCTCCCGGAAAGTGAAACCCTAGTTTCACAAAGTACCAAAAAACCAGAAAACCAGAGTACCAGAAGTACCAGAAAACTAGAAGCACCAGTCTAGAAATCCGCAGATCAAGTTTGAGGGGGTAAAAGTTGGATTTTTGAAATTTCGACTACACCAGCTAACTCACCTCAGCTCAGCGCATCTATCCCCTGGATCAAAATTTCAAAATTCGAAGTTTGAAAAATTAGGGTTTCCTCATAAAACCCTAAGTTGCAGTTGCAGTCTCAGAACCAGTTGCAGTTGCAGTACCAGTTGCAGTCGCAGCTATAGAACTAGTTGCAATCACCCTTGAAATTTTCTCAAGAGTTGGCAATTATTACCGCTTCTACCAGATGGAGCCACTACCTACAAATGCTATCAGAGGTATGTACTTACATATGTTTAATGGTTAAACCCTAAAGAGTATTTGCAAGAGAAGGGATATCTTGTCATAGATCTAGAAGGATCTCAAGATCCAACACATTCAGAGGAATGATGCAACCCAAGTGTGATTATTCTGATATACATCTATTTGTCATGACATTATCTTAATCAGTGTTGCATGTTGAATCTATGATCAAATTATTAGAAGAA
>JASDQU010012916.1:54832-67825 GCA_032191745.1 Picea mariana | reverse complement strand
ACAGATTTAAGATAATGTTCAAATTAACTTGGTGAGTGCAATGGGAGTGTTCGTATTCCATTTGTCCAATGCAGGAGAGTCTAGTGAAATTCGAAGTATGATACCGAGAAGTGCATTCAATGGAAAAGTTGCACTAAGTCTGAAAAAACAGTAGGAAAAACCCTACCGCAAAAAACAAGTGGTCACAGAGGTAAAAACACGCGCAAAAAGCATGTTGGCACAAAAGCAGATGAAAATGGGATGGCCAAAACCTTTTTGGAAATGATCAAACTATTGGAGGCCATGTGCTCTATGTGGAAATGATACAAGGAAAGGGTGAAAAAATGTATTTAATAAATAATTTGGAAAATTAAAATTGACAAAGCTGGAATAAGTAAAAGACAGTGGACTAAAATTTCTTGAGAAGAAATTATGCTATTAGTGTAATATTAACAATTAAAATTGCTATGTCTAAGAGGTATAGAACAGTGGGTGGTAAAGGAGTGTGTTATTGAGGTATTTGGTGATGTTAAAATTATCTGTTTGAAATCTGTGGGGACGAAAAATCTAACTATGTTAAAAGTTGGTATGGCTCAAACCAGGTCTTAATCACAGTCTAATACAGCAAATAACAAACAAACTAACAAAGAAAAAAACTTGCAACTAAGTAACTAGAAATTAGTAAAAAATGTGAAAAAAGTAGTACACCACACCAGACTACTCCAAGCACCTCATTGCTCTAAGCACAAATAAATTCAACGTCGTGGTGATAGAATCTCCGTCTGGGTTGTAGAATAACCTGACTTCTGTCCTTACAATGAAAGGGAAATATACATATGCAAGCGCCAAATACTAACCTCTTGGGTGATCCTCCTTCTCTCGTACTGCATTTGCGCTGTATATCTGAAGGTTATCTAATTCAAACTTGAGACCCAAATACAGCCTCTTCCATTTCTCAGCCTCTCGTTTTCTGCTACCTTCGCCATCCATGTAATGTCGCGGACGATTCTTAGCACTGGACAGCTCCATTTCGTTAGCTCTAAGCTCGGCCTGAACTGAATCTCTGAATCCAACAGTATCCTTCTTAGACCTTTGAGATAATATAAAAGCATCCTTTTCCTCTATCTCCTTTTGAAGCCTCAGCATTTCTTCCGTAACTCTTCTCAGGGCAGCATCTACATATTTTTTTTCTTGTGCTTCCAATTTCCATTCTTCCATCTCTGCTACCGAATTTCTGAGCATACTCTGTGCCTTATCCTTTTGACGCTTAAGATCTGCTACATACCTGCTATGGCTAATTACTTTCATGCTGGTCTCTGCAACGGATTCATCCTTGATATAAATATCTTCATTATTGCTAAAGCGTTGAAATTCAAGCTGGTTTACCAGTTGTGTTTTCTCGCATTTCCATGCCTCCTCCTTCAAGGCAAAAATTGCAAGTACCCTCTCGTTGGCCTTGAGATCCTCCCGTCTTTTCCACTTCATTTCCTTTATTTCAGACTCCAGCTCTTTAATCCTTCGCTGAAACGATTTTTTCTCGGTTTCCCAACTACAGAACCGCTCAATAATAACAGTTTTCTCTTGGGCCTCATCCTCCATTGTGAAGTTTCTCCGCAAATATCATGGAGTCATTTCCTTTGCTGATAAACATGTGGAAACTGTAAAACTGTAGCAACTAAGGGAAAAACCCATAGGAACTAATCAGTCGATTCAATCTATCGCAGCGGGCTTTATGTGGATTACATTTGAGAGGGCTATTTGAGAATGAGAAAATTGTGTTTCTCTCTGTTTACTTATATTATGATATACTGAGGCCATTGTTGTTTGTTTATTATCTATAACACACCTATTGCAGGATTTATAGCATGTAAACTGAAAGCTATTAACCTGCGCGAAAGGACTTCTCTAACCTGGCACATATTTCTTTCTGGTCTTATATTCCTTCTCTTTACTAGTAGACAAAAGAGGAGCTCTTTTCATAAAGTTCCCTGAAGCAATCCTGCTGGAATTTTGTCCCTATATTGGTGTCTTTGCATTTGATAAGACTAAAACTTCCATGTACAAATATGTTCCTCTTTTTGTGGAGACTATACAGCGTAACTAAGAGAAATGCGAGAGGAACAAGTTCACCTGGCTTCACTTAATTGGCAGGATTGCATTGAATTGGAAATGCTTGAGCCACAAGTTCACCTCGCTTCACTTAATCGGCAGGATTGCATAATTAGAATTGTATTTGTTGGACAGGTGGTCTATTGATTACTTAAAGGACTAAGTCAATGTAGTTAATAAGCTCATAGATGGATAATGTTAGTCGTGCCGTTTCTGGATAATGTTAGTCGTGTCGTTTTTGGTGATATGTGGAATCCCACTTGGTTTCTCATTGTTAGGAAGTTATGGTTTTGCAAAGATGGAAGCCCAGAAGAGTGGACAAGAAGCCCCTAGTTGGTTAATGAAAGGGCCAAAATTGTTGTAACAAGAAAATCCTAGAAACCCTAAAATAAGGAAGGGAGTTACCTAGCATTGATATAAATACACCTCCACTCACTAGCTCACCAACACACATTTATTCATTGATAATCTATCTTGTCTCACTAGCTCACCAACACACACTTATTCATTGATAATCTATCTTGTGATCTAGTGAATTGTTATGGTTTAGTGAATGGTTATGGTTTATATTTGGTATTTTTTGAGGTTGAATGTGGTGGCATTTTTCTGAGGTAGCGAAGGTATGAAGGGTTGAAAGTTTCGGAGCTGCAGAACTTGAGAAAACCCTAGTTTCTTAGGCGTACGCGGGCTGACAATACACAAGTAGTGTACATATGTGGGCAGACAGTACAACGAATATCATACATATACGAGCTAATAGAAGGACAGGTAGCATACATGTGAAAATCTCATGAAAAATATGAGTAGATGTTATTACCAGGTCCCTAAAGTCTAAAGCGAGTTCCCAGGTCATCATTCTGTAGGTTCAAATCAGCTATCGAAATTCTGATATGGTTACATGTTTGTTTTGATGGTTACTTTTTCTTATGGTATGGTGAATGCTTGAGGCATTCTTGGTATGGTTGTTGTGATATTTGGATATGGTTTATGTTGGTTGGTTGTGTTGGCTTACTATGGGATGACCCGGGTTCTAACTACAATATACCCAACAAACCCTTCTACCATCGACCCTTCTGGATACCAGAAGGCAACACATCGCACAGAGTGCACTGCTAAGTCTCACCCGAGATGGATTCTATGGGTGGCCGCAGAACTCAGATGTCTGCAGCCCGGGGATGGGATGTGTTTCTCTCAGAGACATTTAACCCACTTATTGTTAACCTTCAATCCTCATTAGATCTTATTCTAGACCACTATCAGGTCTATTCTACTAAGACGGTATTAATCATTCTAGCCGCATTTGATCATAACCAAGTATTCATCTACGGTAAAACACGATTCTGATCTAAACACTAGCTATAACATTCATTTATTTAGAGCTATTCTACAGATCCCATTAGTTGTTTCTTATTGCGCAGTGTTCATCCCTTTAACAAGCAACATATTCATCATAAAAACTCAGTAAAGTAAATGCAATCATAAACACTGCTTACAGTCACATAAAACACAGATATATTGTGGTTCACCCCCCCCCCCCGGAGGATACTTCCATAAATATTTGTCGCTTGTGATCATACCCTTGCGATTTTATATGTGTACCACTGGTATAGATCATAATGCCTTTTTTACAACAACTGGTTCCTTTATCTCGTCTCCCAAGCCTTTGATGTCGTTTACTATTTCATCGATGCGTAGAAAGTAGGCTGTCATATTTTCATCTTCATTCATCTTCAACTATTCAAACTTTTCTCTGAAAACTTGAAGTTTGGCTTCTTTAACTTTAACATCTCCTTAGATAGTCTTCAGTTTTTCCCACATCTCTTTGGCAGATTTACATTGCATGATTTTGGTAAATATAGATGAAGTCACACCATTCTCAATAGCGTAGCTAGCCTTTGAATCATTTCCTTCAAGTTTATTTCCATCAGCAAGGATGAATATTGGGTCAAATCTATGAATGAAGAGTTAGATCAGATTGAAAATAATGACACATGGGAATTAGTTCCAAGGCCAAATAATAAGAATGTCATTGGTACAAAATGGGTCTTCAAAAACAAGTTAAACGAGGACGGATAGGTTACCAGGAATAAATCAAGACTGGCATGCAAAGGATACTCTCAAGTTGAGGGTATAGATTTTGAAGAGACGTTTTCTCTGGTTGCTAGAATGGAATCAATAAGACTAATCCTAGCTTATGCTTGTTCGAAAAACATCAAAGTGTATCAGATAGATGTGAAATCAACATTTCTGAACGGAGATCTAGAGGAGGAAGTCTATATTGAGCAACTTGAAGGATTTCAATTGATAGAGAAGGAAGGATATGTTTGCAAGTTGAAGAAAGAACTATACGAAGTCAAGCAAGCACCGAGAGTGTGGTGTTCTAGACTAGACATATATCTACAGAAGCAAGGCTTCAGGAAAGAAAATGTAGATAGCAATAATCATTGAAGTTTATGTATATGATATCATCTTTGGAAGTGATGATGACGGAATGAGTCAAAATCTTTCCAGAGATATGCAACAAGATTTTGAGATCTCATTACTTGGAGAGTTGACATTCTTCTTAGGAATTCATATATGTCAGAGAAATAAAGGAATCTCCATCTATCAATCAAAGTATATCAGATAAATGTTGAAGAAGTTTGGGATGACAGATTGTAAACCAGTTGGTACTCCTATGCAAATAAGTTACAAGTTGAGTAAGAATGATGAATCCAAGGATGCAGATCAAAGGCAGTACAAATCAATGATTGACACTTTACTCTATGTGACAACTTCTAAACTAGACGTAATGCAGGAAGTTGGACAGGTCGCACATTTTCAAGAAACACCGAAGGAAACCCATGTTTTAGCATTAAATAGGATATTCGGGTATCTCAAAGGCACATAAAAATTTGGATTGTTGTATCCAAAAGGAAAAGATATATCTCTTGTGGCCTACACAGATGCAGATTGGGCATGTTTCATTGATGATAGAATAAGCATGAGTGGAGGAGCCTTTTAACTGGGTGAGTGCCTAGTATCGTGGTTCAGAAAGATATCAATATCTTTGTCCACAACAAAGGAAGAATACATTGTAGAAATAGCTTGTTGTACTCAAGTTCTTTGGATGAAGTAGACATTGTAGGATATCCAAGTGAATTATGATGAGCCCATTTCCATACTTCGTGACAACACCAACGCCATCAGTATTTCAAAGAATCCAGTTATAAACTCTAAGAGGAAGAACATTCCGATCAAGTATCACTTCTTATGAGAGTAATCTACATAGAAGAACATCAAGGTAGAGTATGTTGGTACAAAGAAGCATATTGCAGATATCTTCACCAAACCACTTGCAAGTGAACCATTCGAGTATCTGCGATAGAAACTTGGTGTAGTTTTTGCCCCATAGTGATCTATTTCACATCAAGCTTAATTGGATAGGGGGGGAGAAGGCTTGAAGAAGTAATTTTTGAATGCTTTTCATATATACTTCAGAGAATTACATGAGGAAGCACCATGAGAAAAAGAGTTTGTAGAAAGGGGGAGCAGCCCCACAGGGGGAGAGATACCCTTTTCCATTGATGTCAAATGGGGAGATATAAATCAAGTCATGGAAACAAAGATATAGAGGTATACAGTCACAGAGGAAGCATGAGCACAAGGATTGCCATGCCTAAGTGTTTCCATCAATGCCAAAGGGGGATATTGTTGGACAGGTGGCCTATTGATTGTCATTGATGTCAGCCCTTGGATAGTGGTCCTAGATAATGATGTCATCCCTTAGAAAGGTAGATATCAATCCTTGAAGAATTATGGTAGTAGTGTTAACAGAGAAATATATACTTAAAGGACTAATTCAATGTAGTTAATAAGCTCATAGATGGTTATTGTTCGTCATGTCATTTCTGGTGATATGTGGAATGCCACGTGGTTCCTCGTGGTTAGGAAGTTATGGATTTGCAAAGATGGAAGCCCCAAAGAGTGGACAAGAAGCCCCTAGTTGGTTAATGAAAGGGCCAAAATTGTTGTAACAAGAAAACCCTAGAAGCCCTAAAATAAGGAAGGGAGTTACCTAGCATCGGTATAAATACACCTCAAGGAGTCACTCACTAGCTCACCAACACACACTTATTCATTGATAACCTATCTTATTATCTAGTGAATTTTTATGGTTTCGTGAATGTTTATGGTTTATCTTTGGTATTTTTGAGGCTGAATGTGGCGACATTTTTCTGAGGTAGCAAAGGTCTAAAGGGTCGAAAGTTTCAGAGTTTTAGAACTTGAGAAAACCCTAGTTTCTGAGGCATATGTGGGCAGACAGTACAACAAGTAGTGTACATACACGGGCTAATAGTACAATAGGTAGCATACATATGTGGGATGATAGAAGGACAGGTAGCGTAGATGTAAAAATATCATGAAAATTTTGAGTAGATGTTAGTACCAGGTCCCTGGAGTCTAAAGCAAGTTCCCAGGTCATCATTCTATAGGTTCATATCAGCTATAGAAGTTCAGGTATGGTTACATGTTTGTTTTGATGGTTAATTTTGCTTATGGTATGGTGAATGCTTGAGACATTCTTGGTATGGTTGTGATACTTGGATACAATTTATGTTGGTTGGTTGGCTGAGTGAGAAGCACTCTTATGTATCGTATAATACTAATATGGTTTTCATAGAATAAATCTTATGGTTACTTGTACATGGTTGAGGGATATTCATATTGTATGGTGATGTATGCATGAGGGGCATGCATAAGGTGTTAGAGATGCTTCATGTATGACATGGTACAAATCTACATATGGTTGATGGTATGGTATATGGCACATGTTGTACATGGTTGATGTCTTTTTCATGATTCACTACTCATAGTTGATGTATCTTTTGATTCATGATTTATATATGAGATAGTATGTATGTTGGTATACACTTGATATATGGTATGGTACATGTCTAGTGGATTGATGATCATATATAGGTTGATGAGACTATGATCGAGTTATGACATAGTTGGTTCAGTGACAGAAGCAAAAGCAGTGACAATGACAAAATAGTGACAAAGTTTGAGACAGTGGCAGAGTCTGTGATAGTAGTCTACATTTATATTTCAGGACGACAGGACGGGGCAATGAAAGGGGGTTGTAGCCTCCTTCTGGTTGGAGCCAGAGAATTAGGGAGTTGGAGCTTCCTTCAGGTTGGACCCTGAGAACTAGGCGGTTGTAGTGACCTTCTGGTTGGAGCCAGAGAATCATGGAGTTGTAGCTTCCTCCAGGTTGGAGCCTAAGAATAGGGGGTTGAAGCCTCCTTCTAGTTGTAGCTGGAGAATCGAAAGTTGAAGCTTCCAATGAATGTTTTCTTCTGAATAAATATAAGAAAATCATTATGTGGTTTTCTCCCATTTGAGTTTCCACATAAATATTGGTGTACTATATTCTTGATGTGATGTTGATGTGATGTTGTTTATGTTTACATGCTTATGATATATTTATTGGATGCATTCATAGATAATACATTGATGATATACTACTGAATTATATAAAAGAGAAAAAAAAAACTTTTTTAATATGTTACATAGATAACTTTAATAAACAAAAAAAAACACCAAAATACAAAATTACTTAAATAAGGAATGAAGCACACCAAAATACAAAATTACTTGAAATAAGGAATGGGAACATTGAAATAAGGAATGGGAACATTATGAGTCATAGGAGAAAAGGTCACCCCAAATATGTGGAAATGGGGTGGTAAAAACTATTTTTTTTTAGAATACACAACATACTCCGAAAACGTTTCACCCCTGATTGAGATGATTAAAAGTATAAAAGTTTAATAGGAAGCTAACACTTGATGTGAAGCTCTTATGCTAAGTGGAAGAGATGGATTAAGTTGCTAAATGAAAGAAACGGATTAAGTTCAATTAAATAATTCGATGTCTTGAATTTGCATATTTAATAAATGGAAGAAATGGATTAAGTTGAATAAAATAAGTCCATGTCTTGAATTTGCATATTTAATATTAGGATTGATTCTTTCAAAAAGTTATATTTAATATTAGGATTGATTCTTTCAAAAAGTTATGGTGAAAAATAACAATAGAATTAGCTAAGAAAATGATTAATAAAAATAGAAACTATGTTTATAATTTGAAGAGATGGATTAAGTTGCTAAATGGAAAAAATGGATTAAGTTGAATAAAATAAGTTTATGTCTTGAATTTACATACTTAATACTAGGAATGATTTTTTCAAAAACAATATGGTGAAAATTAACAATAAAATTGGCTAAGAAAATGATTATTAAAAATAAAAACTAGATTTATAATTTGAAACATGTTGAAAAAACTAAGTGTATGGTTTGAGGAATGTTTTTTTAGCATCATAACTAATTTACCTAATGTTTCATATTGTTTTTACTATAACATCTCTATTATGCATATAACTATATAACATCTCCATTATGTATATAACTATTTTGTAGTCATAATATAACTATATAACATCTCCATTATGTATATAACTATTTTGTAGTCCATCTCTTTTAGGGGTTAGTTTTAGCAATTCCATTTCTATTTGATATATTCGACACTTCTATTATGCATATAACTATTTTGTAGTCCATCTCTTTTAGGGGTTAGTTTTAGCAATTCCATTTGATATATTCGACACCTAAATAGATATTTAATATTTTGTGATTGTGTGTGGGTGTTAATTCTAATTCTATTAGTAGTGATTTTACATTGTATACAAATTTGAATATTAAATTTATTTCGCATATTAAAATTAAAGCTTCTTTAAAAAGCAAGACCCACCACACACAATAAGGTGTAAAATTCCATACACTTTTATACATTATGTTGTAGTAATTTTTTACATGTTTAGATTTACTATTTTGAAATCTCTATTAATTTGGAAGTTGTTTTTGAGGAGCAATTTTTTCCATGAGTACTTGATGCACAACTTAATGCATGTAAAAAACACACATCCTCTATGCCAACTTCCTTCAACCAAAGTATACACAATAAGGTGTAGAATTTCATACACATTTATACATCGTGTAGTAATTTTTTCCGTGTCCAAATTCTCTATTTTTAAATCTCTATTGATTTGGAAGTTGTTATTGAGGAACAAGTTTTCCACGAGTACTTGATGCATAACTTCATGCATGTAAAAAAACACCCATCCTCTATGCCAACTTCCTTCAACCAAATTCTACTCATTAAGGTGTAGAATTTCATACATATTTATACATCGTGGAGTAATTTTTTTCATGTCCAAATTATCTATTATGAAATCTCTATTAATTTGGAAGTTGTTTTTTTAGGAGCAATTTTTTCCATGAGTACTTGATGCACAACTTCATGCATGTAAAAAAACACCCAACCTCTATGCCAACTTCCTTCAACCAAGCCAACCTTTGTGACCCATCACTAAGGCGTATAACACCCATAATAGGGTCCAAGGGGTACCACCTCTAGCAACCTCCTTTCACCATTGGAAAGTAAATTTGATGGGTAGTGCCCTTGTAGGGTTCAAAATAATTCCACATGGGGTTTGAGGCAATTCCCCAAAGCCTCAACAACATATGTTATAGACAATCCTAAATGGATAAAGTTCCAGAGCTCACATACACACTCAATTGGTAGCATGCACACACTCATCATCTAGGCACATGCTAATAATGTCATTTGTCTCTAGGAATGTCATAGAAAACTAACTAGTTATGTGTGCCAACAATAATATGTGACATGCCACAACAATAGTCACAAAATCAAATCATGTAACAACTAAATCTTGATCTTGTGACTGAAATGTATTGTATAATATGTATGATACAAAGCATAAAAAATATATAAATATTCTCTCTCACACTCTCTTTCACATAGAATTGTATAGAACATTCTTATAATGCTACAAATTTCAATATGTTCTAAATTATTGTGTGCATTTTACTCATGTATTTTCTTGCTTTTTGTTCATGTTGTAATGAGTGTAGTGTATTTAGGTTGTTGTATCACTTGTATTTTAGAATCATATCATCGTTATGCTTTGTGAACCTTTTTTGGAATCATTATGAATGATATCTATGTAATTTTTATAAGAATTGTATGTCTTACTACTCTCCTACTACTATGCAATTGTTTATCCATGTACCTAGTGATGCTTTTGTATAATAGGTCAAATATATGATATTCAAACTTTATAATCCTGAATCAATATAAGTTACATAAAGAAACAACTTTTGGCTACTCGCATGTTGCACATTTTTCCTTTCTTAGGAGTTAGAGATCACAATTTAATACAATGATATTAAATTTAAATATAACTCTATGCCAATTGTTACTTTCATATTGAAACCTATAAATTTTGTTGTTACCAATATTCATGTATCTTGGTGGTCTTCTTGGACCATTTCAAAAATATTATTATATTGATTTTCTTGGGTCCTAAATTTTTAGATTTAGCATTTTGTTATGGAATTTCCGTGAATCGACATTCTAAACATGGCTCTTTTGAGAGATAGCTACCACCATTCTACTCTTTGTATTTGTACAATATTTTCACTATTATTTTATTAATGGAAATTAATTTTAATTATATCTTCATTTATTTCTCAATATAATCAAAGTTCATTCATTGAATATAATGATGTGGATTTGATCAATGTCATGATTAGGAGGTATATTGTTTTCTGTTTAAAGATTAAGGGTGAAATTATTTCAATCTTTGTCCTTTTTCAAATTAGCCATCAAAATAATCTTTTTTTTTAAAAACACATTAAGTTAATAATAACATAAGTATGTTGAACAATTTATTCACTTATTAAAATTATCTAAGCCAATCATCTCTGCTTTTTAAGATATTTCATCTACTTCAAAATAATGAAAACAATGATGCTACATGTTACTTAGCTTTTTAAGATATTTCCTCTACTTCAAAATAATGAAAACAATGATGCTACATGTTATTTATGCCTTCTATAGTTAGAACATCCTACATGCATCCTCCAAGATTGCTTTACATTACACAAAATTTTGATGATTGAAATCTCAAACTCTATTGTTATTCTTTTTAACAACTTTTGGATCTGATTTAAAGGAAGCAACGCTAACACTCTATTGTGAATTTCACTGAAACAATTGTTAATAAACAATGTCTTTCATAACTTTCATCATCGACAAAGTTGCTCAACTATTGTTTCTGTAGTTTTATATCACTTAAATCAGCATCCACCAATGTCCAATGTCTTTGATAACTTTCATCATCAAAAAAAGCTGCTCAACTATTTTTTCTACAATTTTATATCACTTAAATAAGCATACACCAACCACTTAAGTGACACTGAAGTGATATGGTTGTATTAGTAATCATGTATGCACAATTAATTATGTGTATGTAAGGACCTATGTTGTGTAATTAACATGGTGAAATACTTTTGTGTATGCAAAAGCTTGTAAAATACCCTATGATCCAACTTTGTAACAATATATTATACTAGTAATTGCTCCTTTTGGTGCAAAGAAATATTGTCATCTACTAGTAATTTCTCCCTTTGGTGTAAAGAGATACTATCAAAATGTTTTAGTATTAAAATATGTACGGTGCCGATGTTGAGTAATTAACATGGTGAAATACTTTTATATATACAAAAGCTCATAAATTACCTTATGATCCACATTTTCAATATTATTAAAAATATGGATAAACAAGATTGTCCAGGTTGTGTGCTATTTCAAATATGTGGTCTAACAACAAAGAATACAATGATTTAAAATCCATGTTTCGATATACTCATTTATTCGATCCAACTTTGTAACAATAAATTTTACCATAGTAATTGATGCAATGATTTCAAATCCATGTTTTGATATACTAATTTATTTGATCCAACTTTGTAATAATAACAATAGATTATACTAGAGTAATTTCTCTTTTTGGTGCAAATAGACGTTGTCAAAATGTTTAATGTTAGAAGGTGTTTTGGATTTTGTAGATTTAATATAAAACATATGTGAAAGACATGTATATACATATATATATATAAACTCCAATGTCACATCTATTTTGTTTGACAAAACATGATATTTTCACATAATACAAACATTTTAAGCAATCACTTACATAATTAAATCAAAGATCATTATATGAGTGCTTTTACGTGATTAAAATATTCTAAGAGGGAAATAGTCCATAACTCTAATAAATGTAGCAACTTGAGGCAATATAATAATGAAAAAAAAAAATTACAACAGAGTTTCTCACAATCGATCTTCAACAAATGACCCTCCATGCTTTTTAAATAGAGATCATGGACTAATCAAGTGTTAAGTCACTAATCAATAGCCATTAGTATCGAGGAGAAGGCGATGCATTAGATCACTTAATGCCTAGAAGATATCATGATTGTTACATTACATAACTACAAATGCATACTAATAGATACTAAAGAAACACACTTTTGCCTAAAGACACATTAGACCAAGTTTATCTTAACTAACTCTTATGTGTCTTAATATCCTAATGCCTTCTATTTTTTCTATTCGTGCACTTTTTATACATTAAGATCAAAATCACATAAATGTGAAAAATAACACCATTGTATATGTATATTTCTAAATCATTTAGAAAGAATTGTGGTCTGATTGCAATTATCAAACAAGAGAAG
The DNA here is from genome assembly GCA_032191745.1 of Picea mariana. Lineage (NCBI taxonomy): Eukaryota > Viridiplantae > Streptophyta > Pinopsida > Pinales > Pinaceae > Picea > Picea mariana. The sequence continues at coordinate 55,088 of JASDQU010012916.1, read as the reverse complement.
GAAGGCTTCCCCATTGAAAAAAAATAAAAAATACTTTGAAACACAAATATTGTAGTGATCGACTTAACTCGTCCTAGTATGGATATGGATAGAGGCCTCCTCCACTTACCACAAAATAATATATACATTCAACAACAACACATTATCTTTGCATATCATTTATGTTAGTGTGGTTTAGTACTAAGTATCTTTACAATCTCCATGTTATTGAAAACACAGAAAGTTAGAACCATTAATAACTTTATAGTCTACTTAA
>JASDQU010012916.1:13949-36528 GCA_032191745.1 Picea mariana | reverse complement strand
CAATACACCATGCACAATATATGAGAAATAATCAATAGTTATTGTTCAAGGGAAGTAATGACTTCCAAAGGTAGCTACAACTTCCAAATGTAAAGGGAGGGATAAACCTCCAAGAGGAAGATACAATCCTCCAATATCAAGAGAGAGTTGAACTCTCCATCCTTACCCCTTCCTTCTACCCAAGAATATATGAGAGATAATAAAAATTCACATTAAATCATCACCATCAACCAATCATCACATAGAACCTGATAATACTTCCTGAGACTTCTTCAATTTCTGCAATTCTTCAATTCTTGGAGTACTCTAATCCTATAGATAAAATTACTCAATGTATTCTTTGAAACTCCTCCAATTTTCAGTCCTTGAATCCTCCCCAAAAAGAGGTTATAGAAAGAATGGTAGACTTTATTCAATTATGGTCTATTCAGGAGAGTGAACTTGTACAGAATGCTTCACGCTCAATAATTAACATCCGATTCTGAAACTCTCACACAAGAAACTATAGTCCGTACTCTTTACAATGAAAATTTTCCCACTTCATTTGGATTCTCAATGAATAAGTTATGACTTTTTAACCTAGAACACCTGTTTATTGACTAACTTCAAGACTGGTCACAAACCCTATCTTCCACAGAGTGTATCTCCATAATTATAGCGAATCAAGAGTTGAAATTTTTACCAGAGGTACCTTGATATGTCTTCTCAATACCATAGATATTTCACCATCTGAAGCATTCTACAAAACAAGTTATAGCAAAAATGGTAAGATGACCTGAAAATAACATACCTTAGAACACATCACCAAAAGATTTCATCCTCCCTTGAAATCCAGCCTTCTTTTCTTCTTATTTCCTCTAAAATTCAACTTGTATCAAATGAATGTATAATGATGTTTATTTATACCATTTATGTCACTTCCTTTTAACATTAGGGCAGACCTGACACTTTCTTATTTTGTAATTCTTTTCTTTAATTATCTTCAGGGCCTACATGTACTTCCTTCTTCAATTCACTTTGTCATCTTCAAAAAATCATTTCTCCTCAACCATGAGGATCCACATGACATGTCACATACCACTGGAAACAACATGATGTATAATATCCATCCATGGGTTTTGTATCGGCATGTGCATTTTCCTTCATGTCCAAATACCTTCATCAATCTTGCGGTCCAAAACCCATGACTAGGGTTGACATCAATGACAACAACCAATCTTCCAACATGATTTTCCTAGATTCATAACAAATGACATGCCCATTTTGGATAAGGACTCCACCAAATCCTTCTTTACATCCATCTATGCACACAAACAAATACTCATTCAGGTCCGCAACATTTAAAATAGGTGCACCGATTAACAATTCTTTCAAGTGTTGAATATTATCTTCACACTAATTGTCACCTATTCAAATTATATTCATTTATTTTGTAGTGAAGTAATTGGGTATGAAATATTGGAGAAACCTTTTGTTGGAACAATATTGAAAATTTCTAAACTTAGTGTCTTTCGCCAAAATTTAGGTCAGTTGCACCAGTTAGTTTTAGAACCTTGTCGCCTAGAGTAAGCTTGTATAACCATTAATTCATTGCACCACCCAAAGCATACCTTTCCGCTGTAGTCAAAACTCTAAACCTATCACCATTTTTGTCGAGTTTCTCTACTGTCAAAATCTCAAAACCTTGTGTCACAATTAGCCAAAATCTCAAAGCTTTGAAGTTTTCGAAGGTCTCCTATTGGTCTTAGTTCGCAATTCTTTGATTATCAAAATAAGCCTTAAAGTGTTAAATTACAAAAAAAAAAAAACTATAAGTTTTGTTTTTTTATTATTTTAAAATTATTTTATATAATTTAAAATTAATATTTTATTTAACTTTAAAGTTGATTTAGCCAAACCCTTTGCACCTATTCTCTTTTATAAAAATCGTTGGGTCCACTACCCTTCACGTCCCAATCTCCAAACTATCCACTGAAAGCCATACACATACCAAGTCACAAGACAACTCATACAAAACTCCAAGGAGAGAATTCACGAGGAGGCCTGAAAGAGTGCAATACGTGCCAAGAAAATCGCAAGAAGGGTCATACATAAGCGCCACATTCCTTTTCAGGATTTTGACCATCAGAAAAATGATAATAAGCCAATCCTCTTTTCCCCAAATCTTGAAGGCATGAAATCGGGGTTCCAGCCTTACGCATAAAACGTCGATGGGTTAAACGTTCTAGTTGTAAAATGAAAACGCCCTCTGTTAAAAAATAAAAAAACTGCCCTGGTAAAACTCAATTTTCTCAGCCATGGAGAGGCTATTTTACATGCTCAAATAGTAGATTGACATATAAAAGTCATAATATTTCTAATGGTACCTTCAAATCTACATTTGGAGCTTGGGAAGCCATCCAAAAGTTCCCCGCAAGACGGTGCTGCATTTTTGTGCAGAGATGGCCCAGAAATGTAGGAGCGTGCCCAGATTTTAGTTAAACACTACCAGTTCGTTCCTCACGACTCTTAGTCAGTTTTGGGGTCGTTTCTCATCTATTACACATTGGAGGCTTAGGTGTTTCCTTATTGTAAATTCTCATTATTGAAAATCAACCACTAAACCCTAATTTTAGGGATTTAGTTATACTTTTACTATTTCTAGTTTCGAATCATGAGACACCTGTTCCTTTCTGGAGGAATTTATTTTGTAATTCGAATCATTTCTCAGTAATTCGAGAAGGGGGAAGAAGACTTATATATTGTATATTTCTTTGATGAGAAGGGGGGGAGATAGCCTGGGAGCCTTTTGGGGGTTGGGTTTGTAATGCCATTTCTTTCAACAAATATAGAACAGAATGTCAAGAGATTATATACCTCCTCGTTGTGTAATTATGTCTTTTGTTGTATTGTTTTCTCAGGTTTACATTCATTCATTCTTCTTTATTTTACATATTCATCTTTTAATGACTCTAATTCAGTAATACCTTTGTATAGTCATTTATTAGGCAGCCTGTTAGGTTCATATTTTCCTCTATTTATGCTGTGAGCAAAACAAGACCTGTAGCTTGATTGTTTCTGCCTAGATTACAAGTTATATATATGCATGTTTGTCTTTCGAAGTTATTTGTCATTCCTCTGTTGAAATAAATATTAGACTTATCAGAATCAGATACCTAACTCTTTTTTTTAGTCTCTTTCATTCCCTATCTTCTATCCATCTTCCTTATTTTAATTAAATTAGAAAAACAAGGTCATGCCTCTTCGTTTCTGATTTATAAATGATTGAAAGGCATGTTTCAAACCTAATTCTAAAAGCCTCATATGATTGATCAATCAACAAATTATTATTTCATTCAAAATGTGTTAAGGCTTGGCTCTATTACAACCTAGAAACAACTCTTGTGATAACATTTTCTGCCGTTGTTGCCAGGGACGAAGGAATGAAGTTATCTTCCCTAGGATATGACAAAAAGTTTAGACCTATTCCTTGATGGTGAACAAGATATATGCATTCAATTGGTTGTTATCATTCACCTAGAGACTCCTTGGTTCAAAGACTCTACATGATTCATTGGTGACTCCACTGTTCTCAAAATGTCGAATTCATTTGTTTCTCGAATTGCTGTGAGGTTTGCTCCTATGGACTTTACAAATGTTTATGGTTTTCCAAACACTTTTCCACACATTAAAATTTGGGAATATTTCTTTCCTAAATTTGGAGGATATGCGGATGACAATCTTGCTCAACACTTGTTCGAATTCCACAAGATCATGGATGAATTAAATGTATATCATGAAGATGTCCTCATGAAGTTGTTTATGTTTTCGTTGGAAAGAGATGCTAGACTCTGGTTAAATCTTTACCCCATTCCAGTATTCCTTCATTGAAACACTTTCACACACTTTTTCATCAACATTGTAAGAGGATCTGTTCAGATGAAATCCTTTTTGAAGATTGTTGCAATATAAAATTCATAAGACAAAAAGATCAAACAAATCCTCTTGAAGAGGAGGAAGGAATAACAAAAATTTCTCAAGTCGATGAAGATAATCAGTATGAAGAAGACTTGGTTGATAAAGAAGCAGAATATGATAGCTCTTGTGATCATATTCAAGAAGAAGATCAAACCAAACTCCATGAAGATGAAGCAGAAATGTCAGAAGGCATTCACACCGATCACAACCAGATTTGTTGCAGCGATGACGAGGAAAACACTTTTTCAGATGAAGAGCTAGATTCAAGCTCATTCATATATAACTCTATTTTTAATTCTATTGTTCAAGAGAAATACGTTCATAACGAGTTTTTTAATATTAATGATGTTGAAAATGGTTTAATTGTACAACATGATGATGAAATTGTTGGTTTAAATATTCATGAAGACCAACAACTTATGGAAGGTCATATTCAATCACTGATTGTTGATATAGAACATAGTCATTTTGCTATGGCAGAACCCCTTACCTATCAATTTCATGATCAAGTAAAGGCCCTGAAATATGACGAACTATATGGCACCAAAAATCCATTTAATGAAGAGTTTCAGGAGGATTGTAATCAACCAAATGTAATAGATATTTTAGGTATGATCACGGTTGTAAATCCCCATGAAAATTAGTACGTGGATATTCCGCCATCTTTGCTAGATCCTCACAAAACAGAAATTTCTGAAAGTCAATGTTCTAGAATGTGTTATGAGAAACCTGTTTATGATGAATATCCAGAAGAGAAAGAATAGTTGATTTCTTTTTCATCGCACAGAAAAATTTACGACAACCCTTCTTTGTTTGATGAATATGATGAAAGTGTTTATGAAGATGATGAGCAGCAAGAAACTTTGGTTCAACAGGAAAGCAGCCAACAACATCATGAAGGAGATCAACCTATGTATGACATTTATCAAGAAGATATTTGGACAACAGATGAAGGACATAAGCAGGGGTTACTGAAACAATTGATCTCTCCTCCTTGTTTAGCAACTATTGAGAAACAGAACAGTAAGTATCAATGCGACCTTTTTGCATCAGTGGAAGAAATAATCAATAGTGGACAAAGTGCACAAAATCATTTCAGACAACTTGCCCAATAGGAGGAAGTATGGATTAATTGTGAAAGTGGTATATCTCTTCCCTTCTACAATCTGGTAGCAGTTTATATGGAGTCAAAATGGGGGACTAAATTTTTTATTTCCAAATTCTTGAAGTCTAAATTTCAAAATTGTAAGTACCTGCTCCCAGGGCATGTTTTGAAATTTGCAGTTTCTCTTGTCATTTTTGCGCTCAAAGATGGAAGCATAATTAAGTTTGTTAGTCATATACTCGCTTGGTTGATTTGGAAATTTTCCTATACTTGAACAAATCAGTGATATCAGTTAGAGTAGGTTATGTATATAAATAAGATTGACTTTGAGCATTAGATTACAGCGATGGTTTTCAGTATGTTTCCAGTTCATTTTGCAATCCAGTATGGTTTTGTTTTAAAGCATTATGACTCCATAGCCCAATGAATGCATAAGCGGTTTTTTGTTTCGAAAAGGCGCAAGTAAAGTGACAAGGTTTAGAGTTTGATAAGGATGATTTTAGGTCACCCAATGAATAAAGGCATGTGTTCTATTGTTCTTGGCACTTTACAGAAAAGAACCATCCCTAGATGGATCCTATGTTGGAACAATATTGAAAATTTCTAAACTTAGTGCAAAAATTTAGGTCAGTTGCACCAGTTAGTTTTAGAACCTTGTCGCCTGGCGTAAGCTTGTATAACCGTTAAGTCATTGCACCACCTGGCGCATACCTTTCCGTTGCATTAAAACCTCTAAACCTATCTCCATTTTCGTTGAGTTTCTCTATCGTCAAAATCTCAAAACCTTGCGTCACAATTGGCCAAAATCTCAAAGATTTGAAGTTTCTGAAGGTCTCCTATTGGTCTTAGTTCGCAATTCTTTGATTATCGAAATAAGCCTTAAAGTGTCAAATTACAAAAAAACCAAACTATAAGTTTTGGTTTTTATATTATTTTAAAATTATTTTATATAATTTTAAATTAATATTTTATTTGACTTTAAAGTTGATTTAGCCAAACCCTTTGCACCTATTCTCTTTTATAAAAATCAGTGGGTCCACTACCCTTCACCTCCCAATATCCCAACTATCCACTAAAATCCATATGCATACCAAGTCACAAGCCAACTCATACAAAACTCCAAGGAGAGAATTCATGAGGAGGCCCGAAAGAGTGCAATATGTGCCAAGAAAATCGCAAGAAGGGTCATACATAAGCGCCACGTTCCTTTTCGATATTTTGACCGTCAGAAGAATGATAATAAGCCACTCCTCTTTTCCCCAAAGCCCGAAGGCCCGAAATCGGGGTTCCATCCTTATGCATAAAACGCAGATGGGTTAAACATTCCAGCTGTAAAATGAAAACACCCTCTGTTATAAAACAAAAAATATGCACTGGTAAAACTCAATTTTCTCAGCTGTGGAGAGGTTGTTTTACATGCTCAAATAGTTGATTGGCATCTACAAGTCATAAGATTTCCAAGGGTACCTTCAGATCTGCATCTGGAGCTCGGGAAGGCAGCCAAAATTCCCCCATAAGACGGTGCTACATTTTTGTGCAGACATGGCCCAAAAATGTAGGAACGTGCCCAGATTTCAGTGAAACATTGCCAGCTTGTTTCTCATGACTCTTAATCATTTTTGGGGTCATTTCTCGTCTGTTACATGTTGTAGGCTTAGAATCTTCCTTATTGTAAATGCTCATTATCGAAAATCAACCACTAACCCCTAATTTTAGGGATTTAGTTATACTTTTACTATTTCTGGTTTCGAATCATGAGACACATGTTCCTTTCTGGAGAAATTTCTTTTGTAATTCAAATCGTTTCTCAATAATTCGAGAAGGGGGAAGAAGAATTATATATTGTATATCTCTTTGATGAGAAGGGGGTGGAGACATCCCGAGAGCCTTTTGGGGGATGAGTTTGTAATGCCATTTCTTTTAGCAAATATAGAACAGAATGTCAAGAGATTCTATACCTCGTCACTGTGTAATTATGTCTTTTCTTGTATTTTTTTCTCAGGTTTACATTCATTCATTCTTCCTTATTTTACATATTCATATCATAATGAATCTAATTTAGTAATACCTCTGCTATAGTCATTTATTGGGCAGCCTGTTAGGTTCATCTTTTCCTCTATTTATGTTGTGAGCAAAACAAGACCTGTAGCTTGATTGTTTCTACCTAGATTACAAGTTATATATATGCATGTTTGTCTTTCGAAGTTATTTTTCATTCCTCTGTTGAAATAAATATTAGACTTATCGGAATCAGATACCTAACTCTTTGTTTTAGTCTCTTTCATTCCCTATCTTCAATCCATGTTCCTTATTTTAATTAAATTAGGAAAACGAGGTCATGACTCTTCATTTTTTATTTATAAATGATTGAAAGGCCTGTTTCAAACCTAATTCTAAAAGCCTCATATGACTGATCAATCAAAAAATTATTATTTCATTCAAAATGTGTTAATTCTTGGCTCTATTACAGCCTAGAACCAACTCTTGCGACAACACCTTTAATGGATCTCATGTAGTAACTAGATACACCCATAAATGATCTCACTTATGAAATGATATTTGTTCTAGGCCATTGTTTGATTGCCTCAATCTTCTCAGAATCCATTTTTATACCCTCCTTTAAGAAAATGTGGCCTAGATAATGGATTTTCCTTTTATAGAAAGTGCACTTGTTCAACTTGGCATACAATTGGCTCTCTCTCAACACTTGTAGTACCATCCTCAAATGATGTTCATGGTCCTCCTCTATATTTGATTAGATAACAATATCATCTAAGAATACAATAACAAATTTGTCTAGGTAATATATGAACCCTCCATTCATGAGACATATTAAAGTAGGCAGTGTGTTTGTCAACTCAAATGGTACCACCAAAAACTCATAATGTCCATACCTTATTCAAAAGGATGTCTTGATGGTATCTTATTCTCTAATTCTCACTTGATGATAACCTAACCTCACATCAATATTGGAAAATATCCTTGGTCCTTTCAACTGATCAAAAATATCATCAATCTTTGGAAAATGATTATTTTTCTTTACTATAACCTTATTCATATGTCTAAATTCAATACACAACCTCATAGTTTCATCATTTTTCTTCTCAAAAGTCATTGGAGCACACCAAGGTGAAATACTTGGGCATATGTACCCATTCTTCAACAACTCTGTTGGATGCATTTGCAATTGTTTCATATCTAGCATGCTCATTATAAAGGGATTTTTGGACATTGGGGTAGCTCCAAGAATCAAGTCAATAGACAGATCAATGTCTCTCTTTGGTGGAAATCCTAGAAATTCCTTAAACACATCTTCATACTCTTTCAAAATTGAATATTCTTCAAGGTTTGGCACCTCATCCTTGGATATATTTTCCATATGTGTTACATATATCTTACACCCTTTTATAAATCTTCTAAGTTGCAATGATGGAATCTCTTTGACAGATATAGGTCTCGGAATACATTGAATTGTCCTTAAATTCCCTTCCTCATCAAGGCATGTGAAATACTTGTTGTATAAATCTAGGATGGCATAATGATTGTCCAACCAATCCATACCAATACAGAAATCATACAACCCAAGGATTATGATATTAAAATATTTCTTAGTGTTGACTACATTCATGTTCAATAGGTAGTCCCTGACAAGATCATTGATTCTTCTCTTGGTTACAGTGGCTAGATGTGTTGGAGTTACTTCGCACACACCTAGGATTTATTTTTCCTAAGGTTTTTCCTTTTTTATTAGTCATAATTAGTCATTATCTAGTCTCCTATATTTTAGGAAAGAATATTCCACCTGGAGAATATTCTCTTTCAGTTGACACTTCAGTTTGACTAGTTAAGTTGAGTTTAGATGTTGCATTGGTTTTGTCACCATGCAACAATGGGACCATCACAATGCTAATTCAAACTTGCCTTGGTATCATCACCAGAATGGCACATTACCCTTTATTACCTGATTTAACTCCTCACTACTCTCTGTTCAGTCAATTAACTAAAGACTTGTTGACTAGTTAACTCAACTAGGTGGCAGTTCACTCCCGTAACTTCCTGAGAGACTATACTAGGTGGAAGTTCACTCCCGTAACTATTGGTGTGTGTCCAAATCACTCTATACCACCACTATGGTGCATTGGTTCTCCTCCAGTGCACACTCATTGAGTTATACAGAGTATATCATCTGTAAATTATTCATTATTCACAATGGTTAATGAGAATTCTTTCATTCTTTCTCTCCTTCTTGTTCTTTCTCCAATTATCTCTTCAAATGTGTGTATTGTTGTTTACCTATATCTATTCTGTGTAGGTTCAACTAATTTACATGGTATCAGAGCTGACGAAATGCCAAGAAAAAGATACACCAAATTTTTTGCAGGTACAAAAGATTGAAGACAACAGAAATACGGATTTCCAAAAAGAAATCATTCTTACACCTTACAACTATTTTTCATGGAAAGAGAAAATATCCATACATATCCAAACCAGAGGGTTGTACAGGTTAACCTTGAATACAAATACAGAACCGACATCAGCCATAGAAAATTCTAATTAATTAAATCGAATGGATGAGGCACTTAGAACAATTTGCAATCTTATTCTCCCGATCTCCTTTTTCACATATCTTCCTGTAAGACTCCCAATGAAACTTGGACCAACATGGAAGGGATCTTTGGAAAATAGGATGAGATGAGGGGACACATGCTGGAGGTGGAGCTGCTCACATTGGATCCAAAAATCTTCGATAATATCCAAGATTTCTTTACAAAATTCAAGTATTTACTTCCACAACTCAAATATTGCAGGGTTGATAAATCAAAGGAGGAGAAATAAATGGTTCTCACCATTCTCTCCAAGCTTGATCCTGAATTATCTATATTTGTATCCACATTCCATACTATCATATTCACCTATGGAGCCACCTGTAAGATTCCTTCTCTTGAGGACATTATCAAATCCCTGACACAAGAGCAAACCAAGCTCATCAACATGGGCACAATCAAAGGCCCAAGGGAACATGCACTCACTGTGGATGATGGCATCCACAAATATCATAAATATAAAGATAAAGATAAATGGAAATCTCATGAACATATAAAGAAGGAAGGGTACACAAAACCCTTCACTGATGCCTTCAGATCCAAAGGGGAAAAGGGAAAAAAAGGGGAGAAATGCTTGTACTGTCACAAAGGATTCCATCCAAAATCCGCATGCATGAAAAAAAAATAGATCTGATGTCTCAAATACTTCAGCAAAACAACCTTGGATATCACATCCCTAAGGGTGCCAAGAAGAAGAAGCCATAAGATCTGAATTCCAAGAAAGGCAATTCTAGCCATGCCTTGATTGCCATCAACTCCTCTCTCAATGATTGGATCATAGATTCAGGAGCATCACATCACATGGCTTCCTGAAAAGAAGTATATTCTTCTTTGGATGCATGCAAAGGTCCTCCTATTCTGATGGGGGACAACTCTTCTATCGAAGTCACCAGCAAAGAAAGGATTGAACTCACCAACGGAAGCTTCGAGAATGTGTTGCATGTTCCAAAACTTTCTGTCAACCTTCTCTCTGTGTATCAGATGACGAATTCTGGCACCATAAAGAAATTCATATTCACACCAAATTTCATGGACATATACAACATGAAAACCAACTCCATGGTTGCTACCGGTGGAGTAAAGCATCAGTCTAGATTGTATACATTTTCTGAATTCATTGAACCTAATTTTTCTTTAATGCTTACACATGCTAATGAAAGTAGAAGGATATGGCACGAAAGGTTTGGACATTTGAATTTCAAATACATGCAACAACTTAGCAAGAAAATATTGGTTGATGGTCTACCAGACATCCATTTCTCCAAGGGAGTGTGTGAGGGATGTGTTCTTGGCAAACACCCTCAAGAGAAATTCGACAAGGGAAAGTCTCATAGATCCTCTGCACCTTTAGATCTGATTCATAGTGACCTTATGGGTCCTTTTCCTCATCCATCCATCAACAAAGTGAGTTTTTTTCTCATTTTTATTGATGATTTCTCACATTTTACATGGATCTATTTTCTCAAGCAAAAATCCGAGGTCTTTCAACACCTCAAAGATTTCAAATCCCTGGTTGAGACACAGTCCAGAAATAAGATCAAAGTCCTCTGAATGGATAACGTGGGAGAGTATGTAAATCATGAGATCCATAATACTTTCCATGAGGCAGGGATTCAGTTGCAGCATACAGTTCCCTATACTCTGCATCAAAATGGAGTTGTTGAGCGAAAAAACAGATCTTTAAAGGAGATGGAATGTTGCATGCAAAGTCACTACCACAGAGACTATGGGTTGAAGAACTTAATTGTGAAACATACATCCAAAACATATCTCCCCATAGATTTGTCAAGGATAATACCCCCTGCGAGGCTTGGAGCAGCCTCAAACTGAAAGTGACCCACTTTTTCATTTTGTGTTCACATGCATGGTCCTGGATTCCCTCTGAAAAGAGGAAGGCACTTGATCCATAGAGAATTGAGTGCATTTTTTGTTGGATACCCCAATGGTATGAAGGGATATAGGATTATTTATCTTTCCTCGGACCGACTCATCATTGAGCATAGTGTCCAAATCAAGGAAAGTGTCTCACATGCACCTTAACATCCACATGCAGACACCTTCATTCTTCCACCTGTCTGAGATGATGAGCGTGCACATGCTAACTCTTCTTCAGATGAGAGTTATGATTTAGAGGACTCAAATGATTCAGATTTAGAGTCAATACAATCAGATTCAGAGTCATAGCATCCAGATGCAATTGCAGAGCCAGAGCAGAGGCCCAAGTGGTCACAGACTACTCTTCAGGATGCAGGGGATCTCGTTGGTGATCCAACCGATACTAGGAGGACTCAATCTAATTTTGAGGAGCCTCTTGTTTCACTCACTTCCACTAAACCATTGGACTCTAGGCATCTTTTATTAGTTCATTCTTTAGATCCATAGTCTTATGGCGAGGCTATTGGAAATCCCTTTTGGGAATCTGCCATGCAAGAGAAGAACAACTCCCTCGACGAGAAACAAACTTGGGATCTGGTTCCCCTTCCTTATGGGAGGAAACTTGTCAGATGCATATGGGTCTATAGGATCAAGAGCACAGCAGATGGACAGATCAGTAGATACAAATCCAAGCTTGTTGCCAAAGTCTTTCAGCAGGTTCATGGTATTGACTATGATGAGACCTTCGCTCCAGTAGCAAAGATGGATTCCATACGATTGGCACTTGCCATTACAGCAACCAAAGGATGGGAAGTCCATTAGATGGAAGTGAAGAATGCATTTATTCAAGACGATATGTATGAGGAGATATATATGGAGCAGCCCTAGGGATTTATCTACGACTCATCTTTGGTTTGTCAACTAAAGAAGTCCCTTTATGGCCTCAAGAAGGCTCTGAGGGCATGGTATGCCAAGATGGACTCCTACATGTTGTCAAAGAACTTTGTATGTTGTAAATTAGACCTGAATGTCTACATGCTCAAGACGGTTGATTCACTTCTACTTTTAGTTATGTACGTTATGATTTGTTGATCACTGATTGCTCGACTTCAGTGATTGTTGTAGTCAAGAGGATTCTACATGACAAGTTTTTGATGAAAGACATGGGTCCACTACACTTCTTCCTTGGACTCGAGATCAGTCAGGATGCATCAGGGATCAAAATGTCTCAGGCCAAGTATGCATGAGATATCCTTGAGAGATTTCACATGACAAAATGAAAGTCTTCTTAGACTCCTTTCCTATCAGGAGTCAAACTTGAGGATGGCAGGGAAACTCCACTGGTTGACAGCACACTATACAAACAACTAGTGGGGAGCTTGTTTTATCTCACACACTCCAGACCAGACCTCTCCTATGTAGTTGGCACAGTTTCCAGGTTCATGCAGGAGCCACATGAGCTACATTGGAAGGATGAAAAGAATATCCTTTGATACGTAGAGGTAACCATCACCTTTGGGATTCATTATGGAGCAGACTCTACAATAGATCTCATCAAGTTTACTGATTTCGATTGGGCTGGCGATAGCACTGATCGGAAGTCCACATCTAGTTACTCACTTAGTATTGGTTCTAGGCCTATTTGTTGGTCAAGAAAGAAGCAATTTGTCCTTGCTCTATCTTCAGATGAGGCAAAGTACAAAGGGGTATTTAACATAACCATTTAGGATATGTGGCTACAACATTTTCTCACTGAGTTGGGAATTTAGTTTCATCAGTCGATCATCATCTGGTGTGAAAACCAGAGCACTCTAAAGTTCTACAGAGATCTAATTCAGAAGCAGCAGATGAAGCACATCGAGATCCACATGCAATACATATGGGCCTTAGTACATGAGGGGATCATTAACTTATAGTTATGTCCTTCATAAGAAAAAATGACAGACATCTTCACCAAGACCTTCACTGAGTAGAAGTTCCATTCTCTGCAAAGTCATCTTGGAGTGAAGGACAGAATTTACTAGCAACTGTATTTCTTATTTTTACCTTCATTGTAACTTCAGGGGGGGTTCCCATGAGGTTTTCCCTCTTTCCTCACTTTATTTCAGTGTATCTTTTGTATTTGGGAACATAACATGGCCTCGTTGTCGAGACCCATTCTTTATTTTCACCATAGTGATGTTCAAGGGGGGTGTTGGAGTTACTTCACACACACCTTAGATTTCTTTCTCCTAAGGTTTTTCCTTGTTTATTAGTCATAATTAGTCATTATCCAATCTCCTATATTTTAGGAGAGAATATTCTCTTTCAGTTGACACTTTAGTTTGACTAGTTTAGTTGAGTTGAGTTTAGATGTTGCATTGTTTTTGTCACCATTCAACATTGGGATCATCACCATGCTAATTCAACCTTTCCTTGGTATCATCACCAGAATGTTGCATTACCCTTGATTCCATGAGTTAACTCCTCACTACTCTATGTTCAGTCAGTTAACTGAAGACTAGTTGACTAGTTAACTCAACTAGGTGGTAGTTCACTCTCGTAACTACTTGAGAGACTAGACTAGGTGGCAGTGCACTCCTGTAACTATTGGGGTGTGTCCAAATCACTCTATACCACCACTATGGTGAATTGGTTCTCCTCCAATGCACACTCATTAAGTTATACATAGTATATCATGTGTAAATTATTCATTATTCACAACGGTTAATGAGAATTCTTTCATTCTTTCTCCCCTTCTTCTTCTTTCTCCAATTCTCTCTGAAATGTGTATTATTTTTTAGCTAGATCTATTCTGTGTAGGTTCAACACAATTACAAGATGAACCAACCAAGACTTTCCATGATTACATCTATTCAGTTTAAATATTTCAACTAGATTAGGAACCAATCAAAATAGCTATGGGTTGATTATTAATCTTACCGTCCACCTCGATCATGTGGGATTTTTTGGTTAAGGTTGGTTTTCATTGATGTCAAACCCTTGAAGAAATCCCCGTAGCACAAAGGTTTGGGCAATGGACCCAAGATTGTTTGATGTAAATATGACTCAGTATTGTTTTGTCATGGTTGATAAGAAGTAAATATGGATATCTAATATGAATATATATATGTGTCTGAGGTAACCAAGGATGTCTAAGCCAAATTTCTGATGGAAGGTGAAGAAAAGAAGGCCAAAATGAAATGAAGGATAAATTCTTTTGATGGTGCTTTCTAAGGTATGTTATTTCCAGGTCATCTCACCATTTTCACTATAACATTTTTTTCTATAATGATTAAGAGCTTGAAATTGATATTCCATTGATAAAACATATCCAAGTATCTATGGTAAAAAATTCAACTTGTGGGTCGTTGTATTTTGGGAGTTACACTATGTGGAAAATAGGGTTTGTGTCTAGTCTTGAAACTAGTCAAGAACAGGTGTTTCAGGTAAAAACGTCACAAATTCTTCATAACAGATCCAAATTTAGTGAGACAAACTGTGTTGGTTAGGATATAGTCATTAGTATTTTTTGTAACATTTTTAGATCAATTCAACAAATATTCTGCGCGGGGCACGCTCTAGAAGGTCACTCTCTAGAATAATCCAGAATTCGGCAAGGTATGTCATTTTTTCTAGAACTCCTTTTCTGAGAGGTTCCAAGTAGTGAAACATGGAGGAATTGCATAAAACACATTGAAAAACACTACGTATCAGTTTCATATCTTTATACATTACATGTACAAAGTTATGATTACTTCAAGTTAGGGTTGTTGACTAGTCCAAAACTAGGCATGTGAGACTAAAGAAAAGTTTGATGAAAATGCTAGTCTCTTGTTGCTAAAGTTAAGGAAGGTTTGGAGAAATGTAATCATATACACCAGGTCTATTACAGAGCTACAAATCATATTTGTATGATGAAATTGATGAGGGCTTTTGGTTGAGGTACATGTTGAGTACATGGTTGAGACAAGTAGTTGATGAGTTGGCACATACATGAGGTGTATAGTTGATGATGTTGGTACATATTGATGAGTCATAGTTGATGAGTAGTTGAAACATGATTGATACATACTTGGTACATGGTTTTATGCACTTGTTTATGGTATAGGTTGATTACAGGTTGTTTGGTACAGGTTGGTGCATGGTTGATGCACTTGATTATGGTATAGGTTGATTACAGGTTGAGGTATAGGTTGATGCATAGTTGATGCATGGTTCATATTTATTGGCATGGGTTTACAGCGGTATATCTCATAGTGATAGTGTGACAGTGGTTCCATCATTCTACTTCTACTTCAGGGTGGTTGGACGTGGAAAGGACAGGTAGTTGTAGCCACCTTTCAGTTGTAGCTGGAGAACATAGGGGGTTGTAGCCTCCTTCTGGTTGTAGCCAGAGAATTGAGGAGTTGGAGTTTCCTTCAGGTTGTAGCCTGAGAAAATAGGGGGTTGGAGCCTCCTTCCAGTTGTAGCTAGAAAACAAAGGAAGTTGGTGCTTCCAATGAATGTAATTCTTCAAGACATATAAGAAAAATCTTTCTGTGGTTTTCTTCCAATTTGGGTTTCCACGTAAAACACTGGTGTATTGTGTATGTGTATGAATGTTCATTTGTTCATTGTTTATTTACTTTCCAATTATTGGATGATAATGCTTAATTGATATAACACTTGGATTATATGGTTAAAAAGGATTAAATTTCTCTATTACTGATTCACCCCCCCTCTCAGTAATCCAATAGGATTGATAGTCTAATTGTCTATTTTCTAAAGATGCATAAATTCTTGGCATTCTTTGTCCCATGTCCTCCAATATATTAGCTTATTGGATGTTATGTACAGTATTCATCCTATCTCCTTTATGAGGACAATATTTATACATATGGTCTCCCTCACACCCGCAACACTTTATTGTTGGAAGATTGGTTGTTGTCATTGATGTCAACCCTAGTCATTGGTTGTAGTCATTGATGTCAACCCTAGCCATTGGATTTTGGACCCCACAATTGATTGAAGTAGATATACATGAAGGAAATTACACATGCAGATACGACACCCATGGAATAGTATAATTCATTCTTCTTCTAGTGGTATGTGGCACGTCACGTGGATCCTCACGATTAAGGAGAAATGAATTTTTGAAGATGACAATTTGAATTGAAGCAGAAACTACATGTTGGCCCTAATGTTAAAATAAAGTGACATAAAGGGTACAGATGCATATCATCATACATTGATTTTATACACACACAAGTTTTTTAATGAACAAGGATATATAAGTCGAATTTCAGAGGAAATATGAAGTAAATAAGGTCAAATTTCAAGGGAGGATGAAGTCTTTTGGTGATGTGTTCTAAGGTATGTTATTTACAGGTCATCTTACCATTTTTGCTATAAATTTGTTTCTAGAATTATTTAGATGGTGAAATTTGGAGGCTATTGAGAATCCATATCTAGGTACTTGTGGTAAAAAATCCATCTCTTTATTTGCTACACTTTTGGAGATACAATCTGTGGAAGATAGGGTTTCTGACTAGTCATGAAGCTAGTCATAAACATGTGTTTCGGGTAAAACAATCCTAATGTCTTCATAGAGAATCCAAATGAAGTTAGACCAATTGAATTGGAAATAGTACAGGATGTAGTTTCTTATGTACAAATTTCAGAATCTTCTGTTAAATATTGAGCGCAGGGAATTCTGTACAAGTTCACTCTCTTAAATAAACCAGAATTGAATAAGGTCTATCATTTTCTTTATAACTCCTTTTCTGGGAGGATTCAAGGAGTAAAACTTGGAAGAGTTTCAGAGAATACATTGAGTAATATTATATATAGGATCAAAGCATTCCAAGAAGTGAATAATTGCATAATTTGAATAAGTCTCAAGAAGTATTATCAGGTTCTATGTGATGGTTGGTTGATGGTGATAATTTAATGTAAAGTTTTATTATCTCTCATATATTATTGGATGGAAGGAAGGGGCAAGGATGGAGAGGTCAACCCTGTCTTTATATTGGAGAATTTTATCATCCTTTTGGAGGTTTATCCCTCCCTTTATATTTGGAAGATGTAGCTTCCCTTGGAATTCATTACTTCCCTTGAACAATAACTATTGATTATTTCTCATATATTGTACATGGTGTATTGTGGTGTATTGGTGTAACGCTTCTACTATTGTTCATTTCTCATTGGATAAATTGAATATATGATCTGGTTGAAGTATAAGTTGAAAACGTTTTTAAATTGTACTTGATACTAATTCACCCCCCTCTCAGTATCAACAATTGGTATCAGAGTGGGTTACCTTCAGTACAGTTTAACCACTAGAAGGAAGATCCTAAGAAAAAAATGGAAGACAACATTCCAAATGGGATTCCTCCATTTTATGGAAGAAATTTTGAATATTGGAGTAATAGAATGGAAAATTACTTGAAATCTCTTGGGGAATATGTTTGGTTCTCAGTTTCTTTAGGATACAATACTTTGAAGAAACCAAATACTGCAGCTCAGAAGGAAGCAAGAAGGAACAACAAATTGGCAATAGATATCATCCTAGATGGATTGACAAATTCATTAAAATCAAATGTGGGATATTGTGCATCAGAAAAAGAGCTTTGGGACAAGCTACAAGACCTTTTATGCAAGGGAAGAAGCAAAATAAGAAGAAGAAGTTGAAGAAAATTACAACATCTCAGATTTCAAGGAAGCAAATAGAGGTGATTTATTTTTCTTTAATTGTGAAGGAGTAGGACATGTTGAATTTGAATGTCCTTATCCAAGGATTGAAAGTGATGATACTGAAGAATAAAAGTCCAATGAAGAAGAAGAAAATCATGAAGCTAAAATGATTCAACAAGAAGATGAGAATCTTAAAAAATTGAAACATGTTGAGATTGAAAATAGCAAGCTCAAAAACACGCATAGAAAACTAAGAAGTGAATTGGGTAGTTGTGAAAAGACAATTGAAAGCTTCAAGAAACAATTAGAAGACTTTGAGAAACTAAGAGAAGAAATCGTTTCCTTGAAAACTCTACTCAAAGAAGAAAGAAGAATAGGAGAAGTAAGGAATGTCCAAATGATGAAGAAAGAAGAAGATTGTGAGAAACTTGAACAAGAAGTTGTCTCATTAAGGAAGAAATTAAGAAACTCTCAAGTGCAAAAAGACGTAATACATCTTGGATGCATGGGTGAAAATTCATACAAAGAATATGCAAATACCAACAATAATATTGAAGAAAGATCTGCATAGACAGCTAATGAGAAGTGGGCTAGGATGCTAGAAAGAAGGAATGATTACAAAAGATATGAATATCCAAGAAGACCTCCTACCTTCAGGAATCAAAGAATATTCAATCAGTATGAAGGAAAATATAGAAAATTAGATCATGAACCCAAATGGACTACATCACAAAGAAGGTCACTTACTCCCAGGTATCAAAATTTCTTTCTTGGTCATTGTTATACTTGCAAAAATTTTCGACATAAGGCAATTAATTGCAGAATCAATGAAAGGAACAACTATGCAAGAAACATGAATGGTGTAAATAGAAGATATGGAAACAATCATGGATTTGTCAACATATGTTATAATTCATTTTCCCCATTGATGGAAAAAAATATTGTATGCTACAAATGTAATTATCTTGGTCACAAAGCACAAGATTGCAAATATATGAATGAATATGCTCCTTTGCCAAATGTCCCTATGTCAACCACAGTATAGAGAAGGAAAGAGATTCCAAACAATGGAGATTGTCGAATAGAATTGACCACTGAAGAATGTAAAGAAGAAGATGAATGGTACATAGACAATGGATTTTCTTCACACATGACCAGGGATCAAGTCAAATTCATCAGCGTGAAGAGAAAGGGTGGAAATGTTGCATTTGGAAATGACTCATCTGCCAAAATACTTGGAAAAGGTGTAGTAGAGGTTGGAAGAAAAATTGTAAAAGAAAAGAATGTCCTATTGGTTGAAGACTTGAAGCATAATCTACTCAGTGTTAGTTAAAATGTGTGATCAAGGATATACTCTCACGTTGTACTTACAAAGATGAAAAATCAAATAAGAAGGTTCAAGAAGATTGGTTGCAACTACAACAATAAGACCAATTAAAATATACTTCCTAGATCCATGAAAAATCTCCAAGGAAGAAAGAGACCATAAAAATGAAGTGTTATTAAGTTATATACGTTCAGGTGGAGCAGCCCCAAAGAAAAGAGTTACCTTTTTCCATTAAAATTAGGGAGAGAAAACCCACTCTTTCCCATTGGTGTCAAAAGGGGAGAGAAACCAAGAGCATGAGGACAGGGGATTATGATTGTTTCCATCAATGACAAAGGGGGATATTCTTGGAAAATTGTTTTTTGTCATTGATGTTATCCCTAGTCATTGGTTGAAGTCATTGATGTCAACCCTATCCATTGGATTTTTGGCCCCACAGTTGATCGAAGTAGATAGACATGAAGAAAATTACACATGCAGATACAACACCCATGGATGGATAGTATAAGTCATTCCACTTMTGGTGGTATGTGGCACGTCATGTGGATCCTCATGATTGAGGAGAAATGAATTTTTGAAGATGACGATGTGAATTGAAGCAGAAACTACATGTCGGCCCTAATGTTAAAAGGAAGTGACATAAAGGGTACACATACATATAATTATACATTAATTTTATACACACACAAGTTTTTTAATGAACAAGGAGATATAAGTCGAATTTCAGAGGAAATATGAAGTAAAGAAGGCCGAATTTCAAGGGAGGATGAAGTATTTTGGTGATGTGTTCTAAGGTATGTTATTTACAGGTCATCTTACCATTTTTTCTATAACTTTGTTTCTAGAAAGATTCAGATGGTGAAATTCAGATTGTATTGAGAAGCCATATCTAGGTACATGTGGTAAAAGTTGCATCTCTTTATTCACTATACTTTTGGAGATACACGATGTGGAAGATAGGGTTTTTTACTAGTCCTGAAGCTAGTCATAAACAAGTGTTATGAGTAAAACAGTCATAAAGTATTCCTAGAGAATCCAAATGAAGTTATACCAATTGCATTGGAAATATTATGGGTTGTATTTTCTTGTGTACGAATTTCAAAATCTTATGTTAAATTATGTACAAGTTCACTCTCCTGAATAAACCATAATTGAATAAGGTCTACCATTTTCTCTATAACTCCTTTTATAGGAGGATTCAAGGAGTAAAAATTGGAGGCGTTTCAAAGAATACATTGAGTAATATTATATACAGGATCATAGTATTCCAAGGAGTGAAGAATTGCAGAAGTTGAAGAAGTCTCAGGAAGTAGTATCAGGCTCTATGTGATGGTTGGTTGATGGTGATAATTTAATGTAAAGTTTTATTATCTCTCATATATTCCTGGGTGGAAGGAAGGGGCAAGGATGGAGAGGTCAACCCTCTATTTATATTGGAGGATTTTATCTTCCTTTTGGAGGTGTATCCCTCCCTTTATATTTGGAAGTTGTAGCTTCCCTTGGAAGTCATTACTTCCCTTGAACAATAACTATTGATTATTTCTCATATATTGTGCATGGTGTATTGTGGTGTATTGGTGTAACTCTTCTACTATTGTTCATTTCTCATTAGATATAATTGAATATATAGTCTGGTTGAAGTATAATTTGAAATGTTTTTTAAATTGTACTTGATACTGATTCACCCCCCTCTCAGTATCAACATTTATGATATTTTGTCTTGGCCTTTTCCCCAAGGAATTTATCATGTTAGGCTCACTTTGTGCTTGCTAAACTTGTCGATATGACTATTAATTTCTCTTGAATAAAGGTGGCTTGAATTCTTTCCTTTAATTTGATTGAATATATCTTTCATCAAATTGGATTTTATCATTTTAGAACAATATCAATCCACTCAAAAATATTTGAATTGTATGCTTCTCATCCTTTATGAAACCCAGATACCTAAAAAACTACAAGAATTTTCTTTAATATTCCTCTATGGCCATGCTTCCTAATTTAAGTTCAAATATTTCTTGAATTTTCTTGTCATAATAGTGTTCTAACAATTATTGTTGCTGGAAATATTTCTTGAACTGCTTCCAAGAGATTGTTTTCTCCTCAACATTCTTGACCTGCTTTAGTTGGTCCCACCACATGGAATATTTCCCCTGAAGATTATATATGGCAACACTTTCTTCCAAATTTGATGAATAATTTGCAACTAAAAATATTTTCTCGTTCCCAACAACCAGGATTCATCATCTTCACCATTCATATGCCCTACATCAAATTTTGGTGTCTTGAGCCTCTTGAGCTCTCCTTGCAAATTATCTAACTTGAGCCTTCTCCTTTGATGTTCGACTAGAGACCTACTTGGGATGCTCTCTAAATGAAGGTGATCTTCTAGTTGAATGTATGGGTGAATGGAAATGCCTACTAACACTCCTTGAGTTTGTTAATGTTTATGCCATTATTATAGTTCTTTGCATTTCATTAGATAAGCGCATAATAAGAACAAGATCACTGAGAAATACACATCCACAAGAGACACAACATTTATCCTGGGAAACCCTCTAGGGGAAGAAAACCCAACAAAAACTTCCTTATCATAAATGGCTTATACAATGTTCAAGAGATAACTCAAACCAATACAGAAAAATACTCCTCAAGAGATGTGCCACCCTTCTTCTCCTTTCTCCAACTTGTAAATGCAACTTGCCTCATAAGATAATGAGCAAGTGAAGTGTGTATTAGAAGTGAGGCGCTAGCCTCTTATTTATATCAATCTGGCACGTGTGAAGAGTCACCATCTGGCAGGGCCGACCTCTCACTCTGGGTGGGTAAACCCACCTTTTATTAATTCTGGCCCTTTCATTATCACTATTGGGGCCGACTTCTTATTTTGCACATTGTAATTGTCTGATGACCAATCCGCAAAAGGGGATTTGGTCCTTATACAATTACCAACATGATTAATCCTCAATGGGGATTAATCCAATAACAATAATAATAATAATGACATGATTAATCCACAATGGGGATTTAATCCAATAACAAAATAATAATAAGAATGCT
>JASDQU010012916.1:0-10278 GCA_032191745.1 Picea mariana | reverse complement strand
GTGAGAGTTTCAGAATCGGATGTTAATTATTGAGTGTGGAGCATTCTGTGCAATTCACTCTCCTGAATAGACCAGAATTGAATAAAGTCTACCATTCTTTCTATAACCTCTTTTTGGGGAGGATTCAAGGAGTGAAAATTGGAGGAGTTTCAGATAATACATTGAGTAATATTATCTATAGGATCAAAGTACTCCAAGAATTGAAGAATTGTAGAAATTGGAAGCATTATCAGGTTCTATGTAATAATTGGTTGATGGTGATGATTTAATGTAAAGTTTTCTTATCTCTCATATATTCTTGGGTGGAAGGAAGGGGCAAGGATGGAGATTTCAACTCTCTCTTGATATTGGAGGATTGTATCTTCCTCTTGGAGTTTTATCCCTCCCTTTACATTTGGAAGCTGTAGCTACCTTTGGAAGTCATTACTTCCCTTGAACAATAACTATTGATTATTTCTCATATATTGTGCATGGTGTAACTCTTATACTATTGTTCATTGATCATTGGATATAGTTGAATGGTTTAAACATAAGTTGAAAAAGGTTTTAAATTGTACTTGATACTGATTCACCCCCCTCTTAGTATCAACACTTAGATGCATAGTTTTACGAGCCCAAAGAAGGTAAACTTGGTGGTTTTTCATGTTTAGAGAGTATGAAAAGAACTTAAAGGAGACTCCATGGATGAATGTTTCATAAATTTAGTCTCCCAAGCCTGAAAAAACTGTAAAACAATACAGGGGAGAAGTCTTCTAATCATGCTTGATTAGAGTGTTCATTTTTTGTAATTAGTCTCACAAGGCCAAAAAGGAGATAAACTACCACTCAAAAGACACCCTTTCAAACCTTTTAACGAGTGTGAAAGGAAGCAAGATCACTCGAAAATCTGTTCATGTTTAGAGAGTCTGAAAAGAACTTAAATGAAACTCCGAGAGGTTCATTTTTCGTATAACCTTTACGAGTCTGAAAAAGTGATAAAAGTATACTTGATCATATTGTCATGTATTTGCGAGCATGCTAAAGAACAAATACTAAGCTCAGAATTGGTTTCATTTTTACACAAGCTTGAAACAAAATAAAACTATGCTTGTAATTTCCCAACGTAATTTCCAAGAGTTTTAAGGGATACCTATGGGTGGTTGGTACTCTACCCCCAGCTCGAGAAGCTAGTGGCTTAACTCCAAAATGATAATCAAAGGCTGGAGACATGCCCCCCTAATCTTCATTTCATTCGTCGACTTTGATGTTGTCACCAATTTTTGTACCTAGATGGAGAAAAAGGATAAGGGCGTATGAAATGAAGGTTCAAATACGAGACCTAGTTAAAGACTTGACTCAATTGGAGAGGTGACTATTTAATTTTTTAACGAGCTTGACACATGAAAAGAACTATGCTCATAGGCGGGTTTCATTTTTACACAAGATTGAAAATAGAAAAACTATGCTTGGGAAGGCAATTGGGTTCGATTACCAATCCTTTGTTTCATTTTTTAGCGAGCTTGCCACATAGAGAGAAAATCTATGCTCGTAACTCCAGGTTCAAACCCTAGATTTATGTTTCATTTTTTAAAGAGATTGATTCAAAGAGGAAAACTATGCTCGAAAAATTTCCTTGATCATGGCTTCCAAGAGGACAATTCTTTGGAAGGAATACATGTTAAGGGACAAACGTCAGCCATGGCTTTCAGGAGATATTCTCTAGATGGCAGAAAAAATATCCGAAAGGAATTCATGTCGAAGGCATCGATAAGGGTAGGGAGATATGGCTCTAATATCCTTATCTAAGAGATGACCATGTCAACCACCGGATCTAAACTGGGATAAGGGAGAGATTACCTTTCATTCATAGTTGAACGCATGGGACATGTCTTTACATAATATACCTATGGGGGGGAGGACATCGCTAGCATGTATGGACCATTCAGAGAAGGTGGATGGTTGACCATCAGATGAGGGCCAATGAATGAAATGTGTTTGGTTGTTACTATGTTTCCATTGTGAGGGAAACATATCACTCTAAAGGGAGTGGAAACAAAATCTCTCATAACATAGACATAGTCTCACCTGAGGAGAAGGGTAAAATCCAAGGGTTCGTGAAATACCATCACATCGATGTAGATAGTTTTTCCTCCCAAAGTAACCTGAAACTGAGGAAGGATCCCTACAGGTTGACTAATTCTTCTGTCAAAGGTCAACAAATTTTGAGTCATGGGCGCAAGATGCGAGGAACCAAAAGCTATCCAAGCATTCGTGAATATGATGCTAATAGAATCACCTTTGTCTATTATAGTGTTAGGAATATTCCTTTCAAAAACCTGCATAGTGATTTGAAAAGGCACATAAGAAGGAAGATGAGTTTTTTTTAAATGATTCCAATCAATAGAAATCATTTGAGTGCTTGAATGGGATGCCATTGGGACAGGTGGAGTGCCCCCTTGTCCAGGTGAATCAGTATTAATGAGGTATACATTAGTGAAATCCTCACTCTTTGAATGAAGAGTGGGATCGACTGATGACGAAACCAGATTGACCACTTTAGTTTCACTCTTCATATGAAGAGTGGGATCGATCGATGATGGAACCAGATCGACCACTTTGGTTGCACTCTTCAAGGGAGGAGTGGGATTGATCGATGATGGAACTGGATTGACCACTTGGGGATCACTCTTTAGATGAAGAGTGGAGCTAATCGATGATGGAATTGGATCATCTACTTGGGTTATTGGTTCAACTAAGGATGAAACTAGATTGACCACCTGATCATCCGGACTGATCGATGATGGAACCATATTGACCAATCCATCAACTAACGATAGGTTGGGAGAGATCTTATAATAGTTAGTTGGAAGTTTAATATTTTCCAAAAGATAAGAATCCTCGTCCATATGAGGGTGAAGGTGAGAGTGTTGATCACCTTTGCATAACATACAAGTAAATTTGATGGTTCTATTATTCTTACCAACCTTAATTTCACTAGTTGATGGGGCATCACAAGCATGTCTAATAGGAGCTGATGAAATGGAAGACCACATTTATAATACCTTGGGGAGACCAGGGAAATCCCTCATAAAGTGGTCACCCTTACAAATTTTGCAAGGGAATTTGGGTTTAGGATTCTTCTTTTTAGACTTGTCGACATTATCAACACTCCCAGTACAATTAAAAATAGTTGGTTGTTTGGATCCAACATGACCTGATTCGGTTGGAGGCTTGATATTTTTATGATTCTTATTCTTCTTCTCCTTCCATTTCTTCTTCTTCTTATCAACTTGGCTACTTGCTTTAGAGCTTTCACTAGGAGAAGAAGGAGAAAGGGAAGGAGACCTGATGAGTGAAGACGGTGAAAGGTCAACATGAGGTTGATTTGTGGGTGGTATGCTTACATCTAAATCATTAGGTGCATTCGAAGCACTAGGAAAATTCGATATCACCAAAGTGGGTAACAACCAAATCGGTAACCCGATGGTGAGTCCTAGAAGACTTAGTGTGGAAATGCACGGAGGACCAACATTTCCAAAGGAAGGAAAGGTGAAAGGTTCCCTCGTAAAATGGTTCCTCCATTGGTACTCCCAAGAACTGATGCCATTGAGACTAACCTGGCCTAAGGTCCACTAGAGAAAACAAATAGCACATGCTACAAATATAAGAAGAAAACAATCAAACAAACCTTCCCACAATGAAACCACTATTTGGTGATGAAATCCAACATCGCGAGATAGATATAGGAAGGGGTTGGGATAGAGTGGGTGGATCAATTACACTGGTGATCTGCTTAATGGACTTACGCCTTGGTGTAAGTTCCCACGCGGTTTTACTTGCGAGTTTACCCTCCAAGGATCCTGAGTGAGTTTGACCAACTTATGACCCAGGTACAATGAAGACTCCCCTTCACTGTCACCTTGCGTATTAACCCTATAGATATAGGCCAATAAGTTTACCAACTCGCAGTCAGCATCTGGGAGGGTACAGTCGACAGTCAGGATCGAAGGTATGGGCAGAATATGAAGTCTAAAATTCTTCAAGAGAATTGAGGAAAAATGGACTGGTAAACTCTTGAGGACCTCGAATGGATCCGGGATTCACAAATCTCCGAGACTAAATGAAACTAGTCATTTCTCAGGAGGAACCCCCAATATAGGATCTTTACGCTACATTGGTTAAGCTTTGCAGGGGAAATCTATGTTGCTCTCCCACATGTGACCTTGTGTTTACCCCTACATGAGAGGGGGATCTCGGCCATGCTTATACGAACAATTGGATTTACCACTCCCTAGAACAAGATTCTACGCTTGTTTGGTGGCTTTGGAAATATATTCTCACAACCTATTCCAAAGCCCTACACTTTAAGCTAATGTAGGTTTGCTACCAAATGATATAAAAGTGTCTGATTAATTTTATATCCACTTCATTTTAAGGTTGTTGTTTACTCAAGGGTGTGAAAGTGAAACTTATAATTTTTTAGACTCAACTCCAAAAGAATGAAAAATAATGAAATGCAATTCTTTGTCTTCAATGAATCCTACATACGGGATGGATAAGAGGTTTAACTTTATTTAACAAAAACACCCAGTTCCCAAATGAAATCTACCTATATGCATTCTACTACACTACCCAAAAGAAAGAATGCAACTATATTCTTTGTTTGATTCTAATATATAAAGAAAGAAAATGCAAATCCTTTAATGCCCCAATACTTTCAATCAAAATGAAAGAGACGGATGCAGATACAAAAGACACGAAGAAAAAAAAGACTGCAAAAAAATCATGCACTCACAAGCTAATGGGAACTGACAGAAACAAGTATCATAACTCACTCAATCAAGGACTTGACAATCGACATGCATTCAAGGAATACAAGAAATTTCATAGAAGAATCCAAAAATTGATAAGGAGAAAGCGAAATCACTCAACTGTCTTGGAAAAACGAGCAACAAGAAAGAGAAATCAAAGCTAGGTTGTGGTAAGAATAAAATTTCAAATCATTCAAAAATGAAGGATTTGAAAATTAACTTAAGACCAACAAACCTTTGCAAACCTTTTCAATCATTCAAATAACCAGAAACTTTGCAAGACTCAAACCAAACCAAGAAGAAACAAGGTGAATCAATATCACAATTTGGAAAAGGTTGCAAGCTCAAACCAGACAACGAAAAGAGTGATAAGGATCCATATCTTCAACCTAAACAAATTTACAAGAAAAATTATAGACTCTGGTCAAAATACCTCCAACAAAGGGCTGAGAAAAACAAGGAAAAATCTCTTGGATATGCTCAAAACAAGAGAGTAGCACTCCCTAAAACAAAGAGACAGAGTGTTACAACGCTCCCTAAGAGACCACTAAGGAGCACTGATTAGATAACCAACGCCCTTGTAGCCACTCTCAAGGAGCGCAAGTCATGTAGATGTTTGAAAATAAGCATAAAAAAGAAAAAACTTCAACAAAGACTAGCTTGGTAACTATGACTATTGCTTGATGAAAGAGAGGGAAGAGGGAAGGCTCGAAAAACAATCAACCAAACAAGGAAATGTTCAGACGATCCAAGGAAAGACAAGTCAATCTCCTTCCCCAGTGGAGTCATCAATTTCTGTTACGAAAATATTCCCTTGCGAACATGTGAAATTTCCCTTGGATTATAGACCCCTATACCAAGACAGAAACACTACAAATGGACACTAACATCCCTTTGAATTCAGTTTAATCAGTCAAAAAGAGAGAAGGAGAAAGAGTGTGATGCACCTTGTTTCAAAGTTTTTCCTCATTGCTTCCAATCTGAACTTGATCTCCAAACTCCTTAGTGCAACTTGATAACTGTAATAGGAAACAAAGAGAAAAAAATAACTCCTACTCTACAAGATTAGATCAAACAAATTCATATACAAAGATTGAAGGAACAGTAGAAAAACACATGAAAGAATACAAAAGCTTGAAGGAAATAGGCCAAGTATATTAAAATGAGAAACCAAATAGAATACTTATAAACCACGATTGATGCAGTTGCAGTAGCCTCCCCAAGATCTCCTCATCCATCCCTTGCACGATGTTACCAAGATCATAAGTTTGATATCTAAAAGCTTCTTCCTTTCCACCTTGGAAATCCCTCAATATATAGGCTTGAGAGGCACAACAACCATGAGAAAATGAGGGGTATGGTTGAGGATATGACTCCTTGAGGTTAGGATCTGATCCTAGGATAGTTCCATAGGATAGTATTTGATCCAATCCAACCTCATCTCCAAGAGCTAGCCCTTATAAAGAGGCGAGATTCTCCAATTTTTTGTCAATCAAAAGTAGCACTCCCCTATAGTTAGAGATAGAGCGTTATAACGCTCCCTAAATAAGGTAAGGGCGATATACCCTATGGGGTAGCACTCCCCTAGCATGGCCAGGGGGGCGCTAACCTTCAAAAATTCCCCAAAAATGGTCAATTTTCCAAGTAAAAAGTGTGTTTTTGGCCTTGAAATGATGGGTTTCTTCCTCCAATATGACTTAGGGATCATGACAAATTTTCTTTGATGGTTTCAAGGGGTTAAAACACATATAACACATGGAAAATTTTATGCGACACTTAGTAAGGTGCATATGGAACTTGACAACACTTAGTAAGGTGCATATGGCACTTGAAGACACTTACCAAGGTGCATACGACACTTTACAACATTTGTGACACTTAGGGTGAGATGCATAAGTGTGCAATTTTGACGTGTAATAGCAACCTCAATAATTTTACATCGGTGAACTCAAATTTATTTCTTCATCGATGAAGACCCACTTGAACTTATAAATTTTGACCAAATCTTAGATGAATACGGGTAATTGATTCCAAGATCAAATGTGATCTATATTGTTGATGGTTTTACGTAATTTTCAAGGGAATTTTACATTGGGTTGCTATGAAAATTATAAACTAAGATTTTGTGTGGCCAATATCGACCTTGCATCCATCAAATTGATACTGGTATCCATCATTTTGACATTGCTAAGCTAATTTCTCCCAGAAATTTGGGATTTTTCCTAATTTTCATCTTTTCCCCCAAATTCAACATAATTCAAAACTCTGCAGCCACGAATTTATCAAATTCACACTAGTCCTTGGCCCATATCGGTCTAGTGTTGAAACCTTCACTCTAGCACCACTATGTAGCGTACCCAACTCCTTTGTTGGGCACATCACTAACCAAATTGACTTAATATTAACTTTAATACCATTTAAAAATGAGTGTGTGCAATCATAATAAAAATTCTCATGAAACCAATGATAATTTCAATTTCATGAATACAAACAACAATAGCTACACACACATAAACACAGAATAAAATGCAATAATTAGACAAAATTTAAGCACAATAGCCAGAAACCTTATCTTTATCAATATTTACACAACTGGCTGCAAAAAATGAATGTTCCACCCAACCATAGACCATGTTTCTCTATTTCTCTGAGCAACGGGTCACCCCCAAGCTGGGGCTATGATTCCACATGGATGAATAGGCTCCTATGGATGGATAATGCCCATTCTAAGAACCCAATACCTAATAAACTCATAGTGACATGACTCCTACATCAATGTCAACCACCCAACTTTCTTCCCCATCACTATACACAACCCAAGGTATGAGATTTCCTTTTTTGCACCACGATCCCTCAAAAAATCTCCATCACATCCAAGGATTCAACACAAACCAGCTAGGGATCTCTTAGCTAGGGATTTAACAAATCTAGTTGTAACAAGAGTGCTCATAGCAACATTTACTCATGTTATTGGGTCATTTCTCATAGAAATATCATAACATTCATGACAACCTAATTCTTGGCATAATTCACAACTCCAACAAGATACTTTCACACATAGTATGGATGTCATTTCTTTTCAACACCAAAACTTTGTTTTCCTCTCTCTTTCCAGTTGTAAAAATCAACAGCTCCCCTCTACTCGAATTTAATTTCCTTTTTTCCTTCCATGCATGTTGAATGTCACAATTCCCCAAAAATGCGTGTACTCAGTCCATGCTATAATAACTAAGTGATATGACTCTCTCACTAAGCATTATTACATGCATTCAATGATATAATTCCCATCATGAGTGTATTAAGCATGTTTTCTTTTAACTAAGTGAGATGAATTTCCCACCAACCTCTTACATGCATTCATTAATTGGTTTAAAAAATTCAAAGGAGGATTAGATGGTTGATGAAATATTGATTTAGGAAAATGGCATGAAATTCTTAAGCATGTGGAATCCTCTCAAACCCCCCCTTAAGCCCCCTCTCTTGTGGAATCATACCCCCCCCCATGACTCTGGCCTTTATCTATATACAGATGATGATGTATTTATTTTTTGTTATTATTTTTAATGTACAATGTTTACATATTACATCGATTGGCCCTTGACCATTCATCACATCTACAATTATACATATCTAATTCAAAAATCAAAATTGAGGTGTTCCACTGTCACATAAGATCGAGTTTAATTGGAAGTTAAAGAGGAAGGAACCTTAGCTTGAGTGAAGGAGTTGCAACAACAAGCTTAGGTATATTATCTTATCGTCAATGTTTTACTGACATTTATATAGATATTCCCCTCCTCCAAAAACATTCTTGTTTTTTTTTCAATGTTATTACATGCTAATGTTAGAATTGGCGTTGAACTTTTTCTTTTTTTTTGAATTTATAGTATTCCTTTGAAATGATTTAATAGGTTTGAGAAAGGTGTCTTGTCTTATTTTCATTCAAGTATTCAAGATAATCCAATGGTATACGAATTTCTTGACTAAACAAATATTGATATCAATGTTGGAAAGCATTGTCCATGAATTCTTCTTCTCTTAATCTATGTGTTTCGAGTCCTTAATAGCATTTTCTTGGGAAAGATAAATTTTGAGTCTATTCTTTGTCTTTCAGTGAGACTCCAACCCTCTCACTAGAGATCAATATTTAATATAAGAATAAATCCCTCTAATAGTATTGGTGACCACTAGGGAGAATTTACTAAATTCTTCCTTTTTGGGTTGGCTTACTAGTTTCTAGTTTTCTATCTCTATTATCTTTAGAATTCAGTTTAGTTTTAAAGTATGTTTTTTCTTTTTGGTTTAATCTATTTTATGCATGCAACTTTCTTTAGTGACATTTCTTTGTAGCATGCATGTTTCACTTGAGTATCCCACTTGAGCATTCTTGTGTGCATAGGTTGAATTTATGCACCCTACACATAGGTTGCATCAAAACAACTTGCACACATGCATGTAAGTGGCCAAATATTTTGTAGGCCTATAAACTATTTCTTAGGCTACATATTATTAAATATTTAGAAGATTTGTTGCATTTAAAAGGTAAAATGGATCTTTGGAAACCTCAGTTTTAAACTAGTTACAAGATTCATGATGTTTCGTTGAAATAAAAAGTGTGGGTGTGTGCATTCATCTTGTAGTTTTTTTATCATTTCAATTGCATTGATTCCCAAACACCACTCAGTTGCACTATGTTACCCTCCTAAGTACTTAAAATCCCCTAAAAACAACACATAACTTAAAAGAAATAGATTCTTTTGTGATAGAAAAAATAACAATAGTGTAAGATTTAGGGTCTTGGTGGAGGTTTGGAGAGTAAACTCTCCAAATCCACCAAAACAAAAACTAGGAATTGATCAAAAAGTGTTAGAATTCTTAAAGTAGAAAAAAAGTACGTTTCAATGAAGAGTCTCTAACATAGGAATTGTTATCCCCGATATCTAGGGATAACTAGGAGATCATGTCTCGAGGCCCACATGGTCCTAGACATGGAGTACCGAGAGCAGGAGCGACTTGAGCATGGCCCTGGAGGGCCCATCTTTCTTCTTCTCAGCCAGCTTTGTCCTGTCAGCAGTACCAGCTTCCATCACTACCGGCTTGGGCTTGCATCGGAGAGGACTCTTGCTCCATGAGGTAATTGGTCCGAGGTATCATGGTATGTGTCATATTTGATCATTATAACCTTCTTATGTATGCATTAGGTTCCTTTCATTTCGGATGACTGCTTGGATCTTACACTAATCCACTTGACCACTGTTGGGGTGATTGATGGGGTAACTTAGCAAGCTGGTATTCATGGGTCTTGGTTAGCCACCAAGGGAGGTTTGCAGAGCCATCGTCCGCTCCCACCATCTTATCACTTTATCATCTTATACCCCGCTCATCCATCCCATTCCCCTAGTCTAGCCATTAGGAGGACCATCCAGGGTACATCTTGTCTTGTGGGAAGAAGGGGCTAAAGGCCCAGGGGGTAAAAGCAGCTGGTAAA
>JASDQU010012915.1:69840-109381 GCA_032191745.1 Picea mariana | reverse complement strand
CGATTGCCATCAATGACAACTTTGACCATCTGCGTCATCTCTGCTATAGCCATATCTCCAACAGTATAGACCAATATATAGACTTTCTGATTGGAAGGTGGTTGAATGGGTCCTACAAAATCCATGGTCCATCTCTCAAAAGGCTCTAACACTATTTGAGACTGGAGAGGCATCTCATCCCTATGAGTTGGCTAACCCATGTGTTGGCAACTGTCACAATCTTTGACATACTTCTTGGCATCTTGAAATATGTTGGGCCAAAAATAGCCCATCTTTAAAATTTTATGCCCGGTCCTTTTATTAGCAAAATGACCCCCACAAGGGCCATCATGGCAAGCTTTCAGCATATCATAAACTTCATCATCCCTCACACATCTCATGATTTCTTGGTCCAAGCTTATGTAGAAGAGGTATCCAACTATACCTAGAACTCTTTTGAATAATCTTCCTTCTTTCTTAAGGAGATAGATGTGGAGGTACCTTCCCTGCAACCAAATAATTAGCAATGTCTCCATACCAAGGTGAGTGAGAAGATACTGCAAACAAATGTTCATCAGGAAAGGAATCTTCTACAAGTGAATTATCATCATTTATATGTAATCTTGAGAGAAAATCAACAACCACATTTTATTTTCCTGGTCTATCCACTATAGTGATGTCAAATTCTTGCAGTAGTAACAACCATCTTGTCACTCGAGAATTAGTAATAGGTTTATTCATTAGATATTTAATGGTTGTATGATCAATATGAATAAATGTGGGATAACCATTTACATAATGCCTGAATTTATTGATTGCATAAACTACAACCAAGAATTCTCTTTCAGTAACTATCTAATTTAACTCAATAGGAGCCATGTTCTTTCTGATATAGTAGATAGCATAGGGTTATTTGTCCTCCTATTGCCCTAGTACTGCACCAATTGCAGTGTCTAAGGCATCTAAAGAAATGTGAAAAGGCAGAGCCCAATTGGGCCCTCTCAAGATGGGAGCTATGGACAATTTATGTTTAAGATCTGCAAAAGACAATTCACAATTGTCAGTCCAACAAAATTCAACATCTTTTGTTAGTAGAAAAAGCAATGGAGAGGCGAGTTTAGAGAAATTTTTAATGAATCTCTTGTAATACCCGGCATGCCCTAAAAAACTTCTTACCTCTTTCTGAGTTGATGGAGTTGGAATGTCCAAGATTACCTGGATTTTGGAAGGATCTACCTGAATCCCTGCATAAGAGATGAAGTGTCCCAGCACTACCCCTTTGTGTATCATCATATGGCACTTTTATGTACTTAAATAAAGATGAGACTGCCTAATTCTTTTGAACACTTTTTCCAGATTAGACAAAGCTTCTTAGAAATCAATACCATAAGGTGTAAAGTCATCCATGAATATTTCCATATAGTCATTCACCATATCAGAGAAAATACCAATCACAACTCTCTGGAAAGTGGTCGGTGCATTACACAAGACAAATGGGAGAACCTTGTAGAAAAATGTACCCCAAGGGTTGGTAAAGGTGGTCTTATATTGGTCCTATGGGGCAATTTTTATATGGTTATAGCCGTTGAATCCATCTAGGAAAGTATTTTTTTTTTTTTTTTCCGGCTAGGTTGTCTAAAACCTGATCAATAAATGGCAGAGGGAAATGATCCTTCTGCATGGCCTTATTTAGGGCTCTATAGTCCACACACACTCTCCACTTACCATTATTTTTAGGCACAATAACCAATGGTGATACCCACTCATTGTCTCATATAGGATAGATGAATCCAGGGTTGAGAAGTTTCTGAAGTTCTTCCTTAACAATTTCTGTAAGGTTTGGGTTCATCCTCCTTTATGGTTGGCAAATGGGTCAGCATTCTTATTTGATGTATACATGGTGGATGCATAGTTCAGAGGGAATTCCTTTCATATCCATGTAATTCCAGACAAATTCTTCTTTATGTACAGTCAGTAATTTCATCAATCGATGAGTTTCAGCAGTGGAGAGATCGGGATTGATGTTCAAGATTTTTCCAGGTTCGACTTCCACAACAACGCTCTTAGAACTGACTCTAGGAAATAATTCAGTTGTTGTTGTTTCATCATATGTTGTTACAGCGTTCGTTGTTACAGCGGTTGTTGTTACAGCTAAATCAATTTGATTGTCAACATTTTCTGAGAACATTTCTGAGTTCATTTCTTCCTGGGCAATAGGGTCAAAGACTCTGATCAATCGGTGGTGCATGTTCTGTGTAATAGCAGAGGGGTCACAAATGCATTTTATTAACTCATCCACCATCGCATATTTGAAACTAAGGGCCTTTATTATAGTTATCATAGGCAAAGCACTTCCATCCTCAATGTCCATCCATAGAGAATTTTCAGGTTCTGCACTAGGTGTAGCATGAGGATACAGGGTAAGTTTTTTTGTGTCATAACCATCAGAGATGGTCATGGAACCAAATTTGCAACTAATGAAAGCATCAATTGTAGCTAACCATGGTTTTCCTAGAATTAGAGGATGGCCTCCCAGATTGGATTTGGGTTGAAAAACGAAAAAATCAGCAGGATACTCCCATGAGACCACTGAAATGACTAAATCATCGATTACTCCTTCTGGTCTGATAGTAGAGCGATCAGCTAGTTCTAGAAAAGTAGGAGTAGGTCGGATTTGTGTTCTGAGTTGTAGAAAATGTGTAGTTTTTATTGACTTGATGTTAATTTCTGCCCCTAAGTCAACTAGCACATGTGGAATAGGTGTCTGTCCAATTTTAACAGTTACTGTAGGGTTTCCTAGGTTGCCATATTTAATAGGTGTAGTTTTGCCTAACATCAGCTCAGATAAATCCCCCACTACATGCATTGTGAGGGGATATTTAGGTTTTTGTCTAGGTTTCCTGATATAGAGGTCCCTCACAGTGTTGGCATAAATAGGGACATCCCTTATCGCATGTAGTAGTGGAATATTAACGTGCATATTTTTCAATTCTCCTAGGATATTGAAAGATGGTAATTCCACAGGCTTGGTAATTTTCAGTCTTTCAGGGAATGGTGGGTTTGTTGATTCTATAATAGGTTGGTCAATTTCTTCTATATTAGCAGATGGTCTCTCCCCTGATTCCTTATCTGATTCTGAAAATGGAGCATCTTCAATTATTGGCTCAATTATTCTCCCTGATCTTAATTTTATTTCATCATAGGGCATAGGAGTAATAGATAAGGCTGGAACATTATGTATGTCTATGTTCTGAACGACCTTATTATTTGGGTTTGGGTTAGGTTGCACAAGCATCTGAGGTCATAAGGGAGGATTGTTTGGTGAGGCATTGGGCCGCAATTGCAGTTGTTGCTGCTAGTATGAGGGTTGGAACTATTGTTGATAGGGGTTCGGTTGGTGATGGATTTGATAATTGAGTTGTTGTTGAGGGCCTCTCCTGTATGGGTTTCATTGCCCATAGTGATTTTGTTTTTGGGGCATAGGTGCACATGCATTGGGATCCTGATAAGCGGGTGGAATTTGATTTGGAGGGGGGAATTCGTCTGGCCATATGGTAGCTAATTGTTCCAATAATTAAATGTTGGAGGAGAGAATTGAGAGTTCATACCTTGACCTCTTGGTTTCCATTGTCTTCTTTGTGTTATTAGATAGACAACCTCTGCTTCCTCATTAGTTGCCTTCATTGATGCTTTTACACCTGTTAGAGAGGGACATTGGTCAGTGGCATGGTTTAATTCACAAATAAGGCATACCTGGACACTGTTCAGTGGGCACTCCCTTGGTGGATGTTTCTTTCTGCAATTCAGACAGAAAATGCACAATGTTTTCTCTAATTTTGCTTGTTTTTGTTTGACCTGGTTATCTTTGCTTGGTGTATTAGCCTTGGTTGGCTATTGGTTTCCTTCCGGAATAATTCTTTGTCTAGGTTAAGGTGAGTATCCATTTGTGAGGAAAAAGAGTTAATCATCTATGTTTTGAAATTTTCTAACAGATTACCTATTTCTGCTCTTGTTGTTCCTCCATTGGTTGATTTATGTACCCTTGAAAAAGTGGTATCCTTCATAGCTAACTTATTCCTTGTAGATCCTTGAGAACATCTTTTTCAGAAATCTACAATGTCCTCATAGGATTCCTTAGATATATCTCCCTTGCCAAGCATATTCATCATATCTAAATAATCTTCTCTAACTCCTTTTAGCAAAATGGTTTTTAGAATGTCCTTACTTACATCTGGATGTCTAGACCTTTGTAGATTATATTGGAGTCGCTCCACAAAGTCTTCAAGGGTCTCATCCTCCTTTTGTGACATCATGAATAGTTCCTCTCTTCATTCCCTTATTTGATAGCAGTCTTGGTATTTGTTCAGGAAAAGTTGCCTCATTTGTACCCATGTTGAAATGTGTTCTCCTCCAAGGCTCATGAACCATCTTAATGCATTACCCTTTAATGTAGTTGGAAACAGTTTAAGCTTCTGCACAATGGTAGTGTAGTCATAGCTTCTACACAAAATGTCAAATTCAAATAGAAACTCATTCGGATCTTCAGTAGATAATCCATGAAAATTTGGGAGAGTTGAGAGAGGTATGTTTTTCATAGGAGCCATCCCTCGTGTGGGAACATCATAAATAGGAAAAACCAGGGTAGAGATAGTATTTTTGTTGTTTACCTGATCCTTGTTGTTCTGTGGATTCTCTTGGTGGAGCTCTTCTTCATTATCCCCTTGATTCTCCATATGTGCTCTTTCTCTCCACTCAATACAAACAATGTCCCACTCTTCTTTAGTGACTATCCGACTGTTAATCTGATAAACAACTTCTTCTAGATTTTCCCTGTTCCAGGCTATACTTCCTTGATCTTCAATGTTCTCCAGTGTTGCTTGCTGATTTGTTGGTGACAAATCTTCAGCTTCAGCCCTTGATGAGAACAATGTTTCGAGAAGGGGTATTTCTGTTGACTGCAGATCATGTCTTCTTAGAGGATTTGCAAGGAAAAAAATAGATCCTGAAGAAGAATCTRCTCTGGCTATAATMTTGTCAACAATGGTTTGTCTCCCCAGTATGTTAGGATTTCGTCCTCCACGTCCTCTGGTACCTATAAGGTTAGTATTTTGAGGGTTTCATTCTCRTGTTTCATGATACATGYAGACTATTCATTCCTAAGAAAGAAAACTAATGTGCTTACCAAAATATATGATTATCTTCCCCGGAAATGACGCCAAAATGTTGGGCACTTTAATTGTCTAATTGAATAGAAAATCGAAGTGTTCAATATAAATTGTCAACCCAGRGAAGTCTATTATTTCAAGATAATTGTGCACAGTCTGTGCTAGATTATGAAAGAATCTCTAATCTAATTGTAGTAGGGAAGTTTTTAAAAAAAACAAACATTATCACTAACACAATTGTGCTGATATAGCTGGAGTTCTACAGATTTGAAATCATAATTGCAACCTAAACTGATGAATGTATAAGAACCCTGGATTTCCTACTCTAATCCAACTTTCTATTTTACTTTTGCAGGAAGAAGCTCTATACTATTTGCAGAAAGGAAATCTACTTATTGCAAGAAGGTACTTCACACTTTTGTTTCTCGGAAACAAGATTTTAACCTAATGCAGAAAAAGGGAAAGCAGTTCTCCAGCAATGTTCAGCAATCGACTTCTAATTCTCATGAGACAAGTTTATGCGCATCTAACAAGAAGGAACTAAACTGTAACAACAGTTGTATTCTAGAAATGTCTAACAGTTAAATCATTCGCATTTAAAACAACTAATATAGAATTCAAAACGGAGGGGAATTGGTGAGGAAGGTGGGCCCTTTCCTTCTCACTGAATCCACTCAAAGAAATAGGTTACAGTCTGCTAAAGTAATTCAATCCACTCTTTCATTCAATTGCCAAAAATTTCTGTGTACAATCAACGTTACTTTTCTTTCTCCAGTAAAAAAAACTCCACTTCATTACCAAATCTTTGTTATTTAAAGTCAGAGTCATTCAGTAGAACATAATCAGAACAGTCTTGAGAATCCCCGATTATCAAGTTGTTTGTTTGATATCATTAATACCAAATCTAGAACCTCTCCTTGATCAACATCGTGAGCCAGCATATGTAATCAGCAGGCGTTGCAGCAGTCGTATAACAACAGGATTGGTGGCATTTATTGTAACAGCTTCCAGGATTGACGGGCTTCTGTTGCAGTAGTCGTGTAATAGCTTCCAGGGTTGGTGGCATCCATTGCAACAGTCACGTAACAGCTTCCAATATTGGTGCATAGCTGTAACAGCAACGATTTTCTCGAAGTGGGTTGTTCTAAGCATTTTGATCATTAGTTAAATCATTTCATGGGTAAAATATGTGAACGTTACCAATCAAACATGCTAAGTAAATGAAAATATAAAAACGAGATGAATAGTTCATACCTTAGGAAAAAGGGTCTTAGTACTCATTATAATAGTCATTTAGCTTAGAAATAAAAAGGTTGAATGAGCAAAAGATGTAGTGAAAAGGGACATTTCTGGGTCCTAACAGTAGGATCCTTCTTCTGTTGCACATCCATATGGTGCATGGTGACTCTAAACCATGTGATATACTTGTATGCTTCTACAGTTTATTCTGATATGCATGGTGTATGAGCAACTACAGAGATAAATCACTCGAAATAGGTATAAATGTGGTGTTATTGTCATTTTGCCTTCTCTTGATGGTTGTGTGCCATAAATTGGCATACCTTGCAGCCAAAGGGATGCTACCTGAAGTGCACATGTGCTAGTAATACCTGGGTTCTTTCCACCCAACCGAGGAAATGAGGATGAACAACCATGAGTAATGAAATTTAGTGATTTTCTCCTATAAAAATTGGTTGACTAAAAAGGTATCCCATTTCATCTGAACTCCTTCCATACATTTCCCTAGTGCTGAAATGACTACAAGTGGTACTTCTTCTTTGCAACATTTGCGCAACATTTTGCAGGCTAATACCTACGTTTCAAACCTTACATTCTTATCGTTGATTCTCTTAACATCCAGACCCTTCTTTCCCCTAAATGTGTCAATTTTTTTTTCCATTGAGTTGGAGAGGGCTCGCTCTCCCATATTGCTGAAGAACAGTCTTGGGTCTTCTCCTTCTTTGGAAAATCCCGTAATACATGAAATCAAGGAAATATTAATTGATACTAGGGGATCGAGCCAGAGTGTCCCCCCATGAAAATAGCTTAGTAAAACATTTACACAATAATTAATTTCTATACTCCATTTGAAATACGGAATTTCTAAAAAGTTTAGTATTCCTAATTTCTCCAATCCTAACGCCTATTACTATGGCTCTACCAGGATTTCACATGTGTCTGGAACGTTCCTAGTGCATAAATATTGATCCCTGACCAACTCATGGAATTTATGTGTATCTGTGATATCATGGTCCATAAACTTAAGGTTGGAAATATTCCCAAGCATATCTTCATTAATACTTACACCAGTCGGAACTGGTGCTATCGAAAATGGGTGATTCCCATTGGTTGGTACATTTATTGGTGGCACGCCATCCATCCTTGGTGGTAAGTAGTCTCTGTGTAAAACTAATGGTGGAATATAAGCCGAAGCTTCGACTACCTCCTTGACCTCTGGTGATGCTACTAATCGTTTCGCATGTTTTTTCGCTGCTGCAGATGACCCTCCAACTCTCGGTGGTGCCATTCTACTTGTGTGAAGGACTCCTAGACTATCTCTACATCTCTGTGTGGGTTGTTGTAGCTCAACTATGTTCTCCAATTCATTATGGGTCGTTCTATTTGCTCTCGATCACATGGAACAATGACTTAGACTGAACGAATTATTATTGTTTTTTTTCTTTAGTGTCAAATGTACCTGTCTCATCCTACGTTAACTGCCTTGTCTAATATGTCATTGTGGTTGATGATTTGTTAACTAAATTCTCCTTTATTACTAAATCCATCGTGTGATTTTTCCCTCATACTGTTGATCTGTCATGATTTTCAATAGCATTACCATTTAAGAATTATACGACACTTTAATGACCTATTACTCCCACTTTATAATTGTCATTTCCATGCCTGAATGATTTTAAAGGTCTTGTCATTTCCAAATTGTGCACTGGTTCTTTGTTGTTTCATCTGTGTACTTCACAATCTATTTCATTTGTGTCTTGTCTCTTAACTTGGCACAATATTATTCTGATGTGTGATAATGATTCCTTTTGCACAAGTGCTTATGCCTTGGTACTCAAACACTCTTTTTATTTTTCCTATATCTACTTTTTATTTGTTTTTCTTCCTTTTTCTACTTTTTATTTGTTTTTCGTTGTTTTTCTTGCTACTATGGTACAACTACTATAATATATGAGTTCTGGCACAACCCAAATTACTGCACAAACTGTCGACTGTCACTATAGATTTTCATCCAACTTCCATTAACCATTCCTTCAAATACTTCTTCATCCAAGGTCTCCAACTACACAACACAGTCTCGATTACTTGTTGAATCACGTAGGAACCTAACCAATGCATTATAAACTTTCCTAGATGATGCATAAACTTACTATCATACAATAGTACTAGATCTCCTACTTGAAAATTTTTCTATTTAATGCGTCGATCATGCCAAGCCTTCTCTCATGCTTTTTGAACCTGGTGATGGAATCTTGCGATGAACCATTCTTCCTCAAGTTGTACCAACTGTTCTAATCTCTCCTCTATCACGCAGTGCCCGATACCTCATTTTTTGTTCAATGCACATACTAGGTAGAATGAAGTCCATTGACATCACTGCTTCATGTCCATAGACCAACCTGAAAGGTATCTGTCTTGTCAAATTATTACTTGTAGTCCTGTAATCCCATAATACTGTAGGAAATATTAAGTCCCAATCGTCTCTCCCTATATTGCAAATCTTTGTCGAGGAATTCTCCAAGATCTTATTAAGAGATTCCACTGCTCTATTGTACTGAGGGTGATATGGTGTACTCTTTTGATTATGAATATGGAAATCCTCATTCAATGTTGAAATTGTTTTTTTTAGAAAGTGTGTACCTTGATCACTAAGTAATATGGGCAGACACTCAAACCTTTTGACTACATTCTCGAACATAAACCACACAATTGCTTCTACCCTCCTAGTGAAATACTATGTCACAATGATGATGTACTTTTCCATTGATCTTCTTGCTTGTGGATTGATTGGTCCTACAAAGTCTATGGCTCACTTCTC
Source organism: Picea mariana (assembly GCA_032191745.1). Classification (NCBI taxonomy): domain Eukaryota; kingdom Viridiplantae; phylum Streptophyta; class Pinopsida; order Pinales; family Pinaceae; genus Picea; species Picea mariana. The sequence goes on along the minus strand of JASDQU010012915.1, from coordinate 100,180 downwards.
AAATGCTTGCAACATAATATGTGGCTTTAAAATCATTTCATCTCTCCTAGATGACTTTCCCACTCTTTGGCATACATCGCATGAATGACAATACTCCTTCGCATCTTTGTGAAGTGTAGGCCACCAAATCCCCGCACACAAAATATTTTGTGCAGTTTCTCTCCCTACATAATGTCCTCCAACAATTCCATCATGTTCTTCTTCAAACATCATCAACCTTTCATGGTCCAACACACAACATCTTAGTATTCCATCTGCACCCAACTTGTATAGATTCCTTGCAATCAACTGACAATATGTTTCTTTCACTACCAGTTGCTTCTTCTGTTCTATTGTCATCTTGGAGTGAGCCATACCTATACTTAGAAACTTCACAATATATGAGAAGTAATCATATACCATGCCTACTACAAATAAATGTGCATATGGGAATTTATCATATAAAATACCTGCATCTTCACCTGTCAATATGCATGATAGATGATTTGGTCCTGTATTCAACTTCCTTGGTTTTGATACAACCTCAAAGTCATATTCCTAAAATGATAATAGCCATCTTCATAATCTCCCCCCCAACACTGGCTTGTTGAATAAGTAATTTAATGTACAATGGTATGTATACATCTTGGAGCAAGACCCTGATAAAAAATTCCTAAATTTATGTAACGCATAGATAATTTCCAATCCTTCTCATTATGTGGTTGTATAATTCTTTTCTACTATAGACAACTTCCTACTTGAAAAATCAATTGGATGATCTATATGCCCTTCCTTTGGTTGTGTCAACACTGTGCCCAATGTTATAGATGATGCATCTACATGTACATGAAACTCTTTATTCCACTCCAGAAATATCAAAATTGACATGGTTACCAGTTTCTGTTTCAAAGTGTCCAACCCCTTATGACAGTCCTCATTCCATTGAAACTTGGCTTCCTTCTTCAGTAAAATTTCCATGAGTTCTGTGATATGTACATATCCTTTGGTAAATTTCCTGTAATAACATATATGACCCAACGTTTCCCTCAACTTTATGACTCATGTAGGGGATTCTAACTCTAGAATTACTATGATCTTGGCTAGATCTACTAATAGTCCTTGCTTGCTTACTACATGTCCCAAAAAAATTCCAAATGGTGCGTAAAAGATAGAATTCTTTAAGCTCAAAGAAATCTGAAACTACCTGTATCTATCCAACATCAGCCTAAGAACTTCTATATGATCATTCAATAGAATGAGAAATATCCAATCATCCAAGTATACTTCCAAGAATTTATGGATGAACTCCTTGAATGATGTAACAAATACCCTGGAAAACACCACATGGGAATTCTATAATCCAAATGGCATAATTGTATATTGATAACTCCCCCACTCCATCACAAAAGTGGTCTTGTGTCGATCCTCCTTCTTGATTAGTATCTAATGGTACCTTTTGAGAACTCAACACACCCTAAAAATTCTATGACCATTTCCTTTTTAGGTACCACTCGATCCTCTGCATTTCCTATTTTCACTTCAGTATGAAACTGATGCCTTCTCTTATCTTTTATGTTTCATGATTGAATTGATTAAAGGTTTCTTGAATGTACAACAAAGAACCTTCTTAACTCTGAAAGAAACTTAACAACTACTCAAGGAATCGACGATCTAAAAGTTTTCCCCGACTCGCTTAGGAAGTTCAACATCGTTAGAGGTAAAAGGTGAAGGAAATCTCTTGAGATTTTGAAATAGCCAAGAACAGATCTCCATTAGCGTCGGCTGATGAAAACCTTTCTTCTCTGTGAATAAGCCTCGACAGGGATCGTAACGAAGACCGATCCATTGATCTTTGGCATATAAGTATAACAGTAAGCGCCACACAAATAGAATAATGACACTGCCAACTCCCGAGATGTTTCAATGTTGAAAGCTTATGAAGATGATGACCTGCTGATAAACTGTGCACCTGAACTTTCTCCCGATCACCAATCCCCGATATCATTGGCATCATAATTCTTATCAGAAGGATATTTCTAAGAGTATACACACAGATAATAGCCGATCCCCGATCTATTCGATGGGTGATGTGACGTGACGAGATGTTTTAACCCCTGAATGTGTTAGGTACACCACATTTATAGTCATTAATTAATTCATGGATCACGCATTAGTTACTAATTCATGCGAGAATAAAAAAGGAATTGTTAAACCCATAGATACAATGCATCTTCCTCCGCGCCTCCGCCGTCAACCAGTTAAGATTTATCTACAGAAATATGATACTATTTTATTTTGAATCTGCATTCATTGCTCATATTAACTAATCAATATGATTGATAGTAAATCTCCAGTTATATCCATTCTGATTCATTGTGTATAATCCTATTCTGCATAGCAAGAAATTCAGGACAAGAAGAAGAGCGAAGCTAATAGTTCAAAGAAAATTCCCAAAGTTCCATGAGTATTAAACAGTTACCCTAGAAAGAATTACAGGTATGGGTCCTCTTGTGGTGTTTTACGCTCCATTTCATATGTTCTCACCCAATGTTGCTCTGTATACATGATTAAATGGCAGTTTTAATTGCAGGAACAATGCCTCCAAAGAACCCCTCCCCCAGGAAATCACCAAGAGCAACAAAGACACAAGAAATAGAAGTAGGATAGGGCTCCTCCCCAATAGTTGCAAGACAATTAGAATTCACTACCAAGCCAGTGCCTATCATTAAGATAGTCACCAAGCAGGCCTTTGTCCAACCCTCGGATTTAAGATATACAGAGGAAAATATTGGAGCCAAAGCAACATTTCCTCATTGGGAAGAAGTGTTCAAGAAAATCAAGAGGGAAGAAACCCTCGAGTATACCCCGCACAATGACCCTGATACAAGGAAATTTGACGATGATATCATCCCAAATATTCATAGGGATTATCTGCACATGGTGGCAAGATGGTCTCCAGTGTTCCCTTGCATTGAGATTTTGAAGTGTCTCATTGATCACACCGATGCACAAAAATGTTTGATTATGATGATAATGGTGAATGCATTGGGGTCTTCCTGCCATCAGAGGTTCAGAGTTACTACAATCTCAATGAGTCTGGAGAAAATTTTAGCACTGATTTCATTCTGAGTTTCTATGCATCACATGATACCAGCAAAATCATGGCGTCTTGGTGGAGGGAAGACAAAAATTTCATGAACCGGACTAAAGGCTGGTATCCAACGACCAATCTTAGGGAACCATACATATATCTCATGGATCTTATTTTCATATTGCATGGAGAGAAATAATTCTCTCATTTTTTAGAGGCTTGAATGCCTCTAGCTTTCACAGGGGCCATTTCAAGTATGGGATTCAATTGGGGTGCCATCATCTCCAAACAACTGAGCACTTGCATAAGGCAAGCCCAGGCACTGAAGGAGGGAGATGTTCCTAAATTCTACATGGCCTCATATATTCTAGATGTCATATGCGCCAAGAACACTTTCTCTAGGATGAACTTAAATTGGCATCCCTCAGAGATTTCGGTCCATGTATATTTCAACATCTTATGGGAAAACAAGTACAAAAAATCCTATGCAGTTATCTGTGATCAATTTATTTCACGCATCTACTTCTTGTTATTCAAGAAATAATTCCCTAGGCTTTCATATGAAGCAAAAAAGGTTATAGCGAAAGTTGGTCACTGGTATTTAGATGAGCGGGAAACATACATCAGGGTTTTCGATGCCACAGGGGCATGCCACTTGTTACCCATTTATGTTTTTGATCAATTAGTGCTAGGGGAGATTTTCTACTAGACCATCCTACAAGGATACAATGCCACCTTGGTAAAAGAAACGAAGTGGGCCTTCATACCATATGGGTTTCATATTGTTTTCTAAATGGTCAAAGACATCACGTATGCTAAGAAAGAAGGACCGAGTCAGTTAAAATTTGGGTTCCAAACTGGCCGATTTCACAAACACGATCCCAAGGGACTGGTCCTACAACATGCATCACAGGTATCATCCTATTGGCCCTATTCCCATGACCGGTTCAAAGATGAAATTTTCACTGAGAACAGTCAATACTGGAATGAGGTGGTGGCCAAGAAGGGTGATCCTAGAGGAACCAAGTTTAAAGCTATGAGATATGAGGAGGAGGCAACATTTTTGGAGAAGACAGCTCAAGAAATATTCAGGACTTGGGAAGGAGCAATAACATATGAATCAGGTGAAGGAATAAGTGATCCCCAAGAAGACATTGAAGCTGTGGAAGTTCATTAGGAATCCCCGATACAAATCATGGATTCCCATGAAATTCAAGTTACACCGGGGACGAAAAAACTCTTGTAGGATTATCCGTACCTTATCAAGGTCAGCTGCTAATGAAGTGAATGTAGGATTATCCGTACCTTATCATAAGACCGATGATTTCAACTACCATCCAAAGTGTTCTGATGGAGCCAATTGGCCCCAGTTCCTTAAACCCCGATAACACCAATGAATTAAGTAACCCTGGATCCACAACACCTCCAGTCAACTCACCGGAAGGCAAAATAATTCCACCAGAGATAGGCTAGGTGTAGATAGAAACACAAGTGCCTAATCCCCTAAGAAAACTCATAAAATTATATAGTGACGATGAGAGTCCAGAGCCATGTCATGGTACCCCAGTATGTGTCCAAGAGGAAGAAGGCCCTAAGATAACTCCTTCCCCTGAGCTCAAAGTTCAAGACAAGGAGGTCTTGCAAAAGGAAGCAGAAGCCGAAAGTAGACTCGACATGAAAGACTCTGATAAATCGGGACTTGAAGCAGATCCGAACGGCGAGCCTAAAATAGGGGAGATAAAGGAAGGATCTTTGCAAAAGGAAATCGATGGTTATGTGGCCGATGAACAAGAAAGTAACAAGTTTGTACCCAACACCTCTATTCTTCCCAATATTCAAATCCTTGATGAGCAACAGGTAGAGTTTGGACGTACAAGGCAAAGCAAGGAAGTTCAAGAGCCCACTCTTGAACAAATATACACCACTGGTAGCCTGGGAAACAACCTCAAATGGGGTGATCAATAAATAGCAGAGCCGGTAGATGAGGTAGCAGAAATCTATGTGATATTCTACGATCAAAAGAGAAAGGCCATCATTCAAAGGACTGCAAAGAAGATAAGGATCACTTTGGACCACTCCATCTTGGTCACTACAGAAAAGAACTTAATCAACACAACAAAATATCCTACATCTGAACTAATCGGTGTGGGAAAAGTCCTCTGAGATGCTTCCCAGGATACAGCTAGGAGAGATGAAATGGAACTAGCCACCACCTAGAAGAAGCTCGAACACTTGCACCATCTGGTTGAATACTGCAAAGGCACCACACAAACTGTTGTGTATCTGAAAGATGAGTTTGGTAGAGTCTACAATGAGTTCAAGCAGGAAAGGAACCTATTAATCTTGAATGTAGTGAAATTCCAGGAGGACACTCTCATGGCACTCATGACATGTAAGGAGATGGATCCATGGTATGAGAGAGAGAAGCAGGTGGTAGAAAGGCTTGAATACATTGAGGTAGTCCAACAAGGTCAAGAGAAGGAATAACATGGCATTCGGCTAGTGGGTAAAAGTATTCTCAATTGCATGAAGTGATCGACTGAATACTAGGATAAAATGTCTCGAGACCCGCATAGAGATATCCAATAACAATGGACCAGATGCCAGAAGCACTGGGATAAAATCAATAAAATATTGAAGGATATCGGGCTCCCCGAGTTCAGCAACCTAGATAAGTTTATCGACCTGAGCGAGGTCGTCAAGTTGTATGTCAAACAAGACTCACTATGGACCGAAGAGTTCACGAAGATAAACGATGCAAGGCCAAGGCAAGTGCAACAATTCATAGAACATCTTATCAGATCCCGAACAATGCTTCAACAATTAAACTTCAGTCTAGCAAAATACCATACCCATGCAACAGACATTAGAGCGATATATGCAGCTCCAATGGAACAACACTGATTTCCATGGGCCAATACTTGTGAAGAAATCTTTGTCAGTTGGTCTGAATATGAAAGAAGTCACCCTTTCCAAGAAATATCTCGAGTGGATTGTTAAAGAAACTGTTTGATGATAATGCCACGTGGCAATTTTTGTTTGGCTCAAATTAGATTTATCCATTAATTATAGTTAAACTTTATTTTATAAATAGAGACATCAACCAATGAACAAGGGTTGATGTTTGTTGTAAGAAATCTTATTTTTTGGTTGTTAAGAATTATTTTCAAATGGCTATGAATTGAGAACTTCTTATGGACCAAATACAAGCTATTTTCATTATATGTATGTGATTGGACTTGGAGGAGAATTACTTTTGATCATGTTCCATGAATGATGTAGTAATGAGTAAGAGCAATTAATTCTATTGTCAAGTTATTTGGTGCAATGTCTTAATGATATTTGCTTTAATGATGAAGATAAATCATTGTGTTATCATGTGATGAGTGTTATGGTAGATGAATTATTTTTCTTTCCATCATCTTGTTACATATGTGTTTTCTTTTTTATAGTTATTTTCTCATACATTAATTGGATGCTCATTTGGTTAATGTATTAGTACTAGGCCTATGGTATAGAATCACTATCTGCATGTTTGAGTAGCGGGTTATCCCAAGCTTAGCCTCTTCCCAGTAGTTAAAACTTAATCTTGTTATTTGTCAAGTTGGTTTATACTAGCTTGCATCTCTCAGATTAGTCCCACATCAAGAGAAAATACAAAGAAGAACAGTCCTAACTGAAGGGAGATCCTTCACAAGAAAACATAAAGCCCATCAATAAATTGGTCGGATCACAAGATCTGGAGAACTATTCCATCTTTAAACGCTGCGGAGTCTAATTGGGCATCGGTGGAGGGTTTGGTTCCTACTGTTGAGTCTAGGGACTTAAGTCCCATCAACATAATTTGCGCTAGAAGGAGGGCCTGAGAATGATTGGTTGAAAACATATTTCTTTTAGCATTTCAAACAACCTACATATTCACAATGGCCCACATGCATGGCTAGTCCCTCATGAGACAACCCACACACATTGAGCATTCCCAAAATGGATAACTCACCCCAGCCTAAGGAAGAACCATTTCACCCTATTGGCCCTTGGTTATGAAAGGAAATGGAGAACAAGTAATAAAAGGTAAAAAGTGAACTTCGCGGGAGACACAGTGACTGTCACTGGATCGAAGTGAGCAAAAGAGCAGAAAATATGGAGTGAAGTGCGGAAAAGAAAGTTGTTGGATGAGGAGATCAAGGATGAAAAATCAACAAGGAAGATGGATTGAGGATGACTCAGGAAGTGGAAAGAGCCGCCATTGGATGCTTTGGAGCACTGCATGAGAAGGAAGGAAATATAGGCTAGTGAATTCTAGAAAAAGTGGATCAAGTTGACCTAGGGTTTTAGACACCTAGGGTTTTGAAAATTAGTGTTTTGACACCTAGGTTTCGGCCTAAGGTTGCTGGTGAGGTATTGTAAATGTATAAATAAAGGTCAAGAGGACCTTGGTATTGTAAGATATTCAGCTGGGTCTGAAGATCAGATCTTCCATCTAGGTGTGCGGGAAGGGGGGAGAGAAACAGAGAAGAAGAGAGAGGATCTGCTTGCCAAGGGTGCAGATCTAAAATATAAGCTTTATTTTAATATATCATAAGCACAGTTCTGTGGATGTAGCCCTAGAGAGAGGGTGAACCACGTATATTTTGTGTTGTGTGAGTGATTGATGCTTTAATCTCTGTCATTATTATATTGTTCTTTGCATTACTGTGTTAGATCAAGATCTATAGGTGCGCAGAGTAGATCTCACTAATAAGTGATATATGAATACTGTGATTGTTATTATACAAGATTCACTTGATATTCCCCTGGTTTTAGACATCTTTGTCCTGCAACCCCCTCATTGCTACTTTAGGTGAGACTGCATCTACTTTGCAGGTGTTGCTGAGAGGGCCAGTAGTTAGGGCTTGTTGGTGTGCTCTTGGAGTGAACCCTGGGTATGCTCCTATGCCAACAAATGGTTCTATTGCTGAGACAAGAATATTTTGAAGGGAATGTCAAGGTGGTTCCCATCAAAGACAGATATTTAGAAGTGGATAGAGGATCAAAAGAAGGACTTTGTTGAAGCCCAGAACAAGAACCCTAAATTGAGCACTAAAGATTGGCTACAAAGATACATCTTCACCGACATTCACGAGATCTTGTTTGGAGGAATCCATCAGGAGCTACATGAGTGGTTTTCTAGGTTAGCTGGCACATAGTTTGAGATCAGATCTAGACATCATGTGGTTTGGACACTGACGTTGATCCAAAAGGTCAAGAGAATTGACAACGTTGTATCCAGAGTAGTAGATCATTGGTTTGATAGTACCATTGGAGGGTATATCACCAAGTTTGTTGTTGACAGAAGATAATCGTATAGCCAAGATGAGAGTTACTTTTTCAAAGGACCCAAAGGAAAATTTTTGCACTTTCTGAAGCTAAGAATCAAGATGCTCTAGCATGAAAACCATATCTTGAAGATATAGTAGATTGGTCGAACCAGAAAAGGCCAATGTTCAAAATATCGAATAGCGACAGTGACACAGAAGAAGGACATACGGGTAGTGGAAAAGTATTCCGAGGGGTTCACCTTGAGAACTTGTTTAAGAAAAACTAAGGAGAAGAGGGTTTATACAGCGGAGAAGAGGTAGATCTAATTGATGAAGAGCATCCAGACCCCACTAGAACAGAAGAACGGGAAGCTGAAGAACTGCGCCAAAGCGAGGCAGAAAACTCAGGAACTACATGGAATACTGAAGTAATTAATGTTAATCCTTATGTTGTCCCAACAATACTTAGCAGTTAGAGTAGTCATAACCACTAGAATTTTCAGAGTATTGTTACTAGTAGCTCAACATCTACTCAGACAAGAAGCCTAGTCATCTCTATGGTAGATGAAATGTGACTCCCTATATTTAGAGGAGATGGATCTGAAGATCCGGATCAACATTGGTTTCTGTGTTAAGCCATATGGAACATTAAAAGTATCACCGATGAATCCATCAAGAGAACCCAATTCAGCACTACGCTAAGGGACCGCGCACTGAGTTGGTACATGAAACTTGTCCAAGGACTGGCACAACCTAAGCCCCTGAATGAGATCAAGAATGCTTTGATTGCAAAGTTTAAGAAACCTAAGTCAGAGTCACAATGTATTACAAAACTAAAAGAGATTAAATAAAGGGTAGAAAAACCTGTTTGGGAGTTTGACCAGAGATTCAAGACCCTAACAGGTCAATAAACTTTTCAGATCCCTGATGAATAGAACAAAGAATGGTTCATCGTTGCACTGTTACCACACATAAGAGTCCCTCTAATGCAGCAGAAGATTGCATCATAGGCAGAATCTTTGGAGATCGCCATGAATCTTGAATCAACACCGATGGGAGAATCTAGCTCGGGCATTAGCCAGATCATAAGCCAACTAACTAGTTTGTCTTTACAAGTTGAGGATATGAAGAAAGATAAGGGAAAAGACAAAAGGGAAGATATTTGGTGTGTAAGATGAAAATCTAAAGGCCATGATAAGGAATGATGTCCCTTATTTCATGAGTACTTAGCCTCAGGGGCACCAAGCCCCTTGAAGCAAGTTAACCTACCCTAGTGTGATGTATGCAGAAATAGGCATCTCACAGGTGAGCGCTACTACATGCAGAATTATGTTCAGATACCCACAAACTTGTATTGTACATTTTATAAATTAGTGGGGCATGAAAATTGAGATTTTAGAGCTTATGATCTCATGCATGAAAGGTCGAGAGACATATACAAGATTCAAGGCAAAGTACAACAAGAAGGAAACACTCCGCAGTACAACTCTTTGGGGAGAGGAAACTTCAATTCTCATGATGGATACAGAGGATGAGGAAAAGGAGGAGGTATGGTCCGAAGCTGTGGGCAAATAATATATTACAACTATGTGCAGCCAGGACATTTAGCAAGGGATTGTCAGAATCTTTGTAAAACCTGTAGTTATTGTAACTCCTTTGAGTATGTCATAGAGGAATGCCCTATGTTGCTGGCTAAACTTCAGGAAATACGAGGACCTTAGCAGAACCCACAAGTACAACTGATATATGATAAACCTTGTGGAGAATACCCTAGAGTCACTTTTATCACTTGAGGAGGCGCTCTACAGGAGAAGACAAAGCAGCCCAAGGAAAGACTGAAATCGACCACGGAGTCAGGAAAGCTACAGAAAAGACCCCAATGTTCGATGCTAAGAAAGAAAGATAGATATTTGAGGAGGCAAGAAAAGAGTTTAAAAGAGGTCAAGGATCTTCATCAAAGAGACAACCATAAATTAAATAATATGGCATGCCTAAGATGTTTGATTCGTCTACATCGTTGATAGAAGGGAAAGAGGTAAGAAAACTCATGGAATTTTTCTGCACTTGTGTTAAGTTGATTCAAGATAAAGGCATTGTACAAGAATTACAATATTTAATCAAGCAGTATGAGCTAGGAAAGATAGACCCCTTACTGAATAGGGAAATGCACCAAATTGGAAGAAGGAGAAGGAAAAATAAATAATTACACTTAAATGCTCAGATAGGAGAGTATGAGATAGACTATGTGGTCCTCAACTTAGGGTCAGCGGTCAATGTCATGACGAAGCAGACTTGGGCACTGATGGGAAAAGCCAAGCTGATATATTCCCCTATCAGGCTTCGCATGGCTAATCAACAAGCTATCAACCCATTTGGATGATTAGAGCATGTCCCAGTGGAAATTGATGGAGTAAGAACCTTTTCAGATTTTGAGGTAATTGAAATTGTTGATGATAGCTTTCCTTACCCTGCATTGCTAGGAATTGATTGGGCCTTCGACAATTCTACTATTGTTGATATAAATAAAAGATGCATGACATTTGAGAAAGATGGCCTTAGGGTCATTTCACCTTTAGATCCAGATGAGGGTCCACGATATACAAAGCCTATCAGAGAAGAATTCCATTCATTTGAATTGGAAAACATCTACAAATTAACAGCCAGACAACAAGATTATATCAACCCTACAACTGACAGGAATCTAAGCTGGCGAAGTGAAAACACATGTTCATCTGACTCAGAAGAAGCATTGTAGAACTGGTAGAACCAAATGTACGAAGTATCTACAAGAAGATGTGCTAGGCTAACTACAGAAGTTCGTTGGATTGGCACAACAGTGAGTAATCTACCCACATTTGATGGGATGAACCCTTTAGAGAACTTCTTATCAAAATTTGAGACAAGTGTATCAACACAACCGAGGTTGTTGGCAATGGATGAGGCCATGAAAGCCACACCATCCAGATGGTGGGGAACACATAAGGGAAACATCATAGACTGGACACAATGTCGAACTTTGATGACAACGCGGTTTTCAGCACAAGTAGGAAGCTACGAAGTAAGATACATAGGTCGAAGCTTCCCAAAGGACCATGTACGTAGCTGCGAAGAGGCCTGGAGTGACGTTCCTAGAGAAAAATGGGTACACAGATTCGTCAATACGCTGGATACCACCCCGATTAACTGGTACCTTCAAGCAGAGTTACGCCTCATCACTTCAGAATGGGAAGGTATGATCCAGAATTTTATAACCACCTTTTTGTTTGAAAGTAAATTTCCTGCAGTAGATCAAACACTACATATGGTGAGACATAAAGTATTTAAAGAGGCATCTGGCCCCCCTTTGGAGCAAGAAGAGGATGAATGGACTGTGCCTCTCCAAAAATTACAGATCTACTACAACATTAATGCCGACGAAGACGATGATCCAAGGAAGGTGAATATTGTAGAAACAAAAGGCCAGAGAGATGTGGAAGGACCAGGCGTTGAACTGCCATTCATTGGACAATTGATAAAGATAAAGAAATTTAATATTGGGATAGAGGAGACACCAAAGCTTGCCTATGTCGGAGATTACTAGGACACTGCTACTATTGACAAATCACAGAATTATTGCACGAGTATCAGGATTTGTTCTCGACCAAGTTCACTGATATCAAGGGTATCAAGGACCTATGGGATAGATAAGACTACCCTTGAAACCAGATGAAAATCCAGTAAAGCAAAGACCCTACAGATTGAACCCAAAATATAAGGAAAAAGTGAAGATTGAGCTCGACAAAATGCTAGAAGCAGGGATTATTGAACATGTCAAGGAGTTGAAGTGGATTAGCCTCATGGTAGTGAAAGATAAGAAGATGGGTGAGATCAAGATTTGCGTAGATCTCAAGAAGCTGAATGATGCTTTTCTACATGATCCTTTCCTACGCCATTCACAGACGAAGTGTTGGATAACGTGGGAGGCCAAGAAGTATATTCATTTATAGATGGGTTTTTAGGATACCATAAGATCCACATTTCCAAGGAGGACCACCATAAGACTATGTTTGCCATAGAGTGGGGATCCTACCAATATAAAATAATTCCATTTGGATTGAAGAATGCCCCAACCATCTTTTCCAAGGTGGTGGTTGAAGCGTTCAAAGAATTTTTGCATAAGTTTTTAGAAGCATACTTTGATTACTGGACTGTTTTTAGTTTGTTGAAAAATCATATTGAATGTCTAAGAATAATGTTGGATAAATGCAAGCAGTGTCAAATTGCTTTGAATTTGAAGAAATGCATCTTCTTCTCACCATTTGGAGTATTATTAGGTCATATTGTATGCAAGCAAGGATTGTTGGTGGATCCATCCAAGATTGCAATTATAGTTGATTTGCCGCCACTTACTTCAGTCAAACAACTGTGCACTGCGCTAGGACATATTGGCTATTACACGAAATTTATCAAAGGATATGCTCAGATTACTATACCAATGGAGAAGTTATTAAAGAAAGACTGTCAGTTCGATTAGACAGAAGAATGCCAGCAGAGCTTCGACACACTAAAACAAAATATGGTAACTGTGTCTATTCTAGTCTTTCCAAACTGGAGAAAGGAATTTCATGTGCATGTTGATGCTTCTTCCATTACATTAGGATCAGTACTGGCACAACCTGGAGAAGGGGACATTAATCATCCATTAGCATTTTCTAGCAAGAAGTTATCCATAGCTGAAGTTAATTACACCACTACAGAGAGAGAGGGACTAGCCATGGTGTATGCATTACAAAAATTCCACCACTAATTGTTAGGAGGAAACTTTAAAATGTTTACTAATCACTCCACACTGAAGTACCTAGTCAACAAGACAGTGTTGGGAGGGTGAATCTGCAAATGGCTTCTGTTGTTTCAAGAGTATGATTTTGAGATCATAGTTAAGACAAGAAAAATGAACAAGGGCCCAGACCACCTGTTGAGGTTGGAGCATGGCGAAGAACATAACAGTCTGGAGGATACATTACCAGATGCAAAACTCCTCACCATTAGAAATATTGATGACCACTTCGCAAACATAGACTAGTTCCTATAAATGGGAATGGCTCCGAGTGAGTATACAATATCCTAGAAAAAACAGCTAGTGGTACGTACTGCAGATTTTTCACTGATAGTTGGTCATCTATATAAAATAGGACCTAAAGAGATACTAAGAAGATGAATTATGGAAACAGAGCACCCAACGATCCTCACAAAATCTCATGAAGGCATCACAGGAGGACATTACGCAAGGAAAGCAATTGCGTAGAAGGTTCTGCGAGCTAGCCTTTGGTGGCCTACATTACAAAGAGATGCTAAAGAATATACCAGAGCATGAGATGTATGCCAACGAGTTGGAAAACCATCCCAAAGATATGAGATTCCATTAGCACCGCAGATGACCCTGTAGGCATTTGAAAAATGGGCCATTGACTTCGTTGGACCTATAAACCCACCAGGAAAGCGCACAGGAGAAATATATATTATCACTGTGACAGAATACCTGACTAGATGGGCCAAAGCAAGAGCATTCAAGGATTTTAGTGCAACTACAATTTCACATTTTATATTTGATGAAATAATAACCATTTTTGGATGCTCTAAGGTCCTTATGAGTGATCAAGATACAGATTTCATCAATAAGACAGTTGCAGCCCTGACTGAAGAATTTGTAGTCCACCATCAGAAGAGTACACCTTACCATCCACAAGCAAACAAAACAATTGAAGCATTCAAGAAGATCTTGGAGACAACATTGAAAAAGATTTTCAGCGTGAACAGGGATGACTGGGATTTAAGAGTACCAACACTACTCTGGGATTATAGAACCACTTGCAATAAATTAACAATGCAGACCCCTTTCAAGTTGGTTTATGGTCTTGAAGTTGTTGTCCCGATGGAGTACTTGGTACCAAGCTTAAGAATTGTTGCATTTACAAATATGGATGATATTGGCATTGTTCATGAGAGGCTAGCACAATTATTCGAACTAGAAGAAGAAAGATTCATTGTAGGCTTCCATCAACAAGTTTAGAAGGAACGAGAAAAGGACTACCATGACAGTCACATCAAGAAGAAGATATTCAGGCAAGGTGATTTAGTACTGGTATATGACAGTAAGTTTATCAAACAGACTAGGAAGTTCATAACACATTGGATTGGACCATATGATATCGCCTATGTCATAGAAGGAGGAGTTGCGCAGCTGAAGACGTTGAATGGAGAATGGAAAGAAGGATTGGTGAATGGAATTCGGTTGAAGTTGTACTATGACAACCATTTGCCTCACAAATCCAAGTAAAAGCATGAGGAAAAGTGTTTAGGTACCAGGTGCAGTTGAAACTGGGTACCAAACACAGAAAAAGATAGTTTGCACAAGGACGGGAAGGAGGCAGAAAGCAAAAAGAAAAGGTTGCACTGTGCAGCCCAAAGTCGAAGTAAAACAAACGGAGTAGATCTGAAGTGCCTCAGGACGAGTGATAGGTGAGTGTTGGGGGCATGTTGGCCCTTGGTTATGAAAGAAAACAGATAACAAGGAAGAAAAGGTAAAAATCGAACTTCGTGGGAGACACAATGACTGTCACTGGGTCGAAGTGAAAAAAAGAGCAGAAAAGATGGAGCGAAGTGCGGAAAAGCAAGCTGTTAGATGAGGAGATCAAAGATTATAGATCAACAAGTAAGATGGGCCAAGGATGACTTAGGAAGTGGAAAAATCCACCATTGGATGCTTTTGAGCACCGCATGAGAAGGAAGGAAAGACAGGCTAGCGAAGTCCAGAAAAAGTGGATCAGGTTGACCTAGGGTTTTAGACACCTAGGGTTTTGGTAATTAGGGTTTTTACACCTAGGTTTCAGCCTAAGGTTGTCGGTGAGGTATTTTAAATGTATAAATAAAGGTTATGAGGACGTGGGTTGAGAGATGATGATATTGTTGATTTAGCTCTATTATTGCAGTGAGAGATCATTGTATTGGGAGAGAGAAGTGTTGAGGGTGAGAGCCTTCTGGCATTGTAAGATCTTGATCTGGGTGCGAAGATCAAATCCTATAGTTGGGTGCGCAGGAAGGAGGTAGAGAAAGAGAGAAGAAGAGAGAGGATCTGTTGGCCAAGAGTGTGGATCTGAACTGTAATATTTATCTTAATAGATCATAAGCACAGTTCTGTAGACGTAGCCCTAGGGAGAGGGTGAACCACGTATATTTTGTGTTGTGTGAGTGATTGATGCTTTAATATATGTCATTATTATACTATTCTTTGAATTACTATGTTAGATCAATATCTATAGCTGTGCAGAGTAGATATTGCTGATAAGTGATATATGAATACTGTGATTGTTGTTATACAAGATCCACTTGATATTCCCCTGGTTGTAGACATCTCTGTCCTACAACCCCCTCATTGTTACTTTGGGTGAGACTGCATCCACTTCACAGGTTTTTTCGAAAGGGCCAGTAGCTAGGGCTTGTTGGTGTGCTCTTGGAGTGGACCCTAGGTCTGCCCCTGTGCCAACACACCCCGAAATACCTTACACTCTTCCCCACAAGGAAGTAAATTAGTTCAACAGAATCACAAGAACCTATGCTAGACAGATCGGTGCATTGTCCTTGGCTCCCATACTCCCTCGAAGAAAACAGAAAAGAAGACTTATAGTCAAGATGCCCGACAAAGTTTTCATACATTCTTGATAAGACCTAATAGATTTCACGATTACCGAAATCCAAGAACCTCTTGATTTGATACCCGAGATGCCAGCCGACGACCTCTCTGAACCTAACGAATTTTCATAAGAAGAGGATTTCGACTCAGATTCAGAAGATATGGAAGGAAATAACAACCATGAGGAGGAAAGGAAAATATCTCAAGAAAACAACCAACCTTGGCTGGTTGGAGATTCTGTGGCCATCCCTGGATGAGTACATAATCTTTCACAGCACTTGAAGAAGTTTCTCCCTAAATACAACCCCGAAAACTCAGGTTTACCTGAAGATCATATCAAGAAGTTCATACTCGCGATAAGGCTTATGAATGTTCAACATGAAGACGTAGTATGTAGGTTCTTTCCCTACACATTTGAGAACTTGGCTTCCACGTGGTATTTTAATCTACCGGTAGGGTCCATAACCAACTGGACCAAATTCCAGAAGGACTTTTTAGATAAATTTGCGGAGGAAACTACCATAGGAGCTCTGATGGCTGAGTTTTTCATGGCCACCATGAGCCCAAAAGAGAGGGTCAAATATTTTAATCACATATTCACAACCATCTTAACAAATTCCATCTCATGGAGATACCAATTCAAGAGTTACAAATAGAGGTTTATGCCAACGTGCTTCCGACTTCTATTTCTATGTTTGTAAAAAGGGCCGCTAAGAAAACCCTTGCAGAAAATTTTGAAGAGGCCAAGATGATAGAATTCCAGATGAAACGATGTAAATAAGGCCAGGCCCCTTCGATGAAGAGAGAAACCCACCCCCCTCCTATAAGGAGAAGACTCCTTTTGGATAGACCGTTGGGGAAGCAAATTGAACCAACCCCCAATAAGGGTAATGGAGACATAGAAGATCTACAACACATGGTTAATAAATTATCAAACGAGATCATATAAATGAAAAGAAATGCAAGAGAAGGAAACTTAGGACAAAGGCCCTATAATCCTTTCTTTAAAAGAAACCTGTCATTCAAAGCAATTGAACCTCCCCCAGCCAACCTAAATATTGATCTAGGGAAGGTCGTGTATGATTCTTTATGCACTTATCACCAGGAAAACCACTCCAAAAGAAACTTCCCTCAATGGGTACACACCATGAATTTGATGGCTAATCGATTCCTAGATGAAGTCTCCCTAACCGAACAACCAAGTAGTTCGGCTATCAATATTGATGATCAGGAAGAGATTGATCCACCACAAGACACAATCATGCTGATATGGGATCCCGACTTGATCATTCCTTCCAGCGACCTGTTTGAGTCTCAGGAACGACCCACAAAAGTTTCGGCGATACAAATGCATAGTAAAGGTCCGCTTGGGTCAAAATATATTGTCGTCGCCATGGTTTCGAAGAGTAAGGCAACTCCCGATAGCCTGAAAACACATTTTACCCTTGAAAAAAAAACTAGAAGAATTCATACTTAGGAATTGCCCAAACTAGATTATAACGTGGTTGAAGATTTGAAAATTTTAAGGGCCAATATATCCGTTATGGACATGTGTAAGATTCCCCAGCAGAAATAATTTCTACTGCAGGTCGTGGGCTCTGTAGAAAAAAAGGTGGCAACAAGTGACGTGGAAATAAATATGTCTTCCACCAATCCAGTGAGAAAACCAACTGTGAACACATGTTCGGGATATAGGAGGGAAAATCCCTTTGTCCCATCTTTCCTCTTGAAATTTGAAGTCTTCAACATGAACCTTCACAATTGCTTGGTAGATTCTGGGGCGTCCTCCAACGTGATGCCCTTGGCCATTTGTAATAAATTAAGTGTCATCCCTCTCAAAAGTGATAAGCATGTCATAAAATTAGACAGAACTCAGGTCAAGGTCATGGGAGAACTCAAAGACGTGATGATCAGGATAGAGACACATCCTAATTTTGTGCAAGTGATTGACATCATTGTAGTAGATATCCCAGAGGAATATGGGGTATTGTTGAGCCGAGATTGGTCTGAAAAGCTCAATGGATATTTCAGTACAGATTGGACACACCTTTGAATACCACTAAATGGATACAATAACATGATCATGATCGATAGGGAGAAATATCTGAAGCATATGGTCACTAATCTAGAAACCCCGAAAAAACCCACATATACAAACTTTCCCGTATTGGGAAATTATTCCTGTGATTCCCATTTCTGGAACTTTTCTCCTCTCCTATCCAATGTTTAGTTTACCCAAAAATCTGAAATGATTTTAAAAGAATAATCATCGATGCCAACAGGAGACTCCCTCTTCTATCAAAACCCCACGCTAGGACTTGTTGAAGAAAAGATCGGGGAATAGAACATTAAAGAGGGAAGAGAAAGGAGTGATTGTCGTTCACCAATTTGGACCCTCTATTTTGATGGATCTAAATCACAAGGGTTAGGAGTGGGGTGCATCCTCATCAACCATAAAGGTGAACATCATTTCCTATCTTGTAGACTAGAATTCGAATGTACCAACAACACTACTGAGTATGAAGCTCTAGTACAAGGGTTAATGAAAGCCATAGATCTGGATGTCAAAAAATAGAAAATTTTCGGAGACTCTGATATTATTGTTAGATAAGTGAGGAATATTATACATTGCAATTCACCTCATCTAAAGAACTACCAGTAGGAGGTGCATAGGTTAATAGAGTGCTTTGAGGATTTCAATATCACTGTGATTCCTAGAGGAAAGAATATTCTTGTCGAATCCTTAGCCACAACCACTTCCAAATTGTTTCCTTTAGAAGATTATGAAGCCTCCTGATTCATTGTAGAACTGATCTATAAACCATCGGTACCTAATAAAATTTCTAATTGGAAATTTTTTGAGGGAGATGAACAGATCATAAACTTCTTAACCAACCAAGACAATTTCAAAGATCTCTCTATTGATGATGAAGAGTTCCAATAAAAATCAACAGAAACCGATCCTCAGACAGAACAACATATGGATAAATCAAAGGCTCACACAATCCCTAAGGGGATAACTAATCTAGAGAATATGTTTGATCTGAAGGAACAATTTAAAGGAACAAAAAACACAAAGACTATTATCTCTTGTCCCCTCCATCAGACTGTAAATCTTGGAACCTCAGAAAACCCAAAGAATGTGAATCTCGAGAAAGTTGTATCTAAGGAAGAAAGGAAATCCTATCTCAAACTAATCAGACAATACCAGGATGTCTTCGCATGGTCCTATAGGGATTTGAAAATGTATGAAACCCGCATTATTCAACACACCATCCCGTTAAAACCCGAAGTGAAACCTTTCCAATAGAAGCTCTGAAAGTATCACCCATCCCTGGAACCTCTCATGTATTAGGAATTAAAGAATATTTTAGATGCGAAGATAATTTTCCAAGTTAGGCATTCTACCTGGGTAGCAAATCTTGTTCCAGTAAGGAAAAAGTCAGGAGAGATCCGACTATACGTATATTTTCGAAACCTCAACAGAGCTTCAAAAAAATACAATTATCCAATCCCATCGATGGAACAACTCCTGCAGACCATGTCAGGCTTGGAGATTTTCTCTCTACTAGACGGTTTCTCAGGCTACAACCAAGTATTGGTTTCAGAGGAAGATCATTTAAAAACCACCTTCTAAACCAAATGGGGAACTTTCACATATAAACGCATGCCTTTCGGGTTAATAAACACATGAGAAAATTTACAAAAGGCCATGGATGTAGCTTTCCAAGGACTTATCAATAGATGTGTGGTAGTGTATTTAGATGACATAACAGTGTACTCGAAGAATAGAGAAGATCACATCCAATACTTAACTCAAATTTTCGAGAGATGTAGGAAATACGATATATCTTTGAACCCTAAGGAAACTATTTTCAGTGTCGAGGAAGGTAATCTATTGGGCCATATTATATCTCAATAAGGGATTCACATAGACCCCGAAAKGATTAAGGCCATAGCTCAACTCCCGCTACCCTATAACAAGAAATCTATTTGGTCCTTTTTCGGGCAAATCAACTTTGTGAGAAAATTCACTCTCGACTTCACTGAAATCATCAAACCCTTATAAAAGATGATYCGCAAGGATGCCAAATTTAAGTGGGATGATGAGTGAAAATATTCCTTCGGCAATATCAAAACTGCCATAGCCTGGGCCTAGATGTTGCGAAGTCCCAATTTCAATAGAGACTTTTTCCTCTATACTTTCGCCTCTGACCAATCACTAGCTRCGGTTTTGAATMAGAAGAATGATGACAAAAATGAATCCCCAGTGTCATTTATGAGCACCAATATTCAAGTATATGAGCTTAACTATCCTACTATAGACAAACAAGCTTACGTGGTGTATAAGGTAGTAAAGCATTTCAGGTCTTACATCCTCAAAAATCATACTAAAGTGATTGTGCCACACCCTATAGTCCGATCCTTCTTTACCCAACAAGAAATGGGGGAAAGAATAGGGAATTGGATGGTAGTATTCCAAGAATTCGATCTAGATATAAAACCAACCAAGCTAGTGAAAGGACAAGGGTTATGCAAGCTTGCATCCAAAGCACAGGATCAAGTAAATGAATATTCCGGATGGGAAAATGAGATGGCACTATGGTGTGGCAAAGTATCATACACCTCCTCAGGACCAAGCTCTTGGCATAAGGATTTAACTTATCTTTCGTATCACGAGACTTGTCCCAAAAATCTAAACCCTATGGAAAGAAGAGCCCTCAGGTTGAAATCTTCCCAATATCGCCTCATAAATCTGGTACTCTTCCAGACAAATTACGATGGGGTACTATTAAGATGTCTCGAACACGAGGACACAGACAAAGTGTTGAAGKAACTCCATGATGGCCCCGCCATGGGACATTTCGTCGGCTACACCACCTCTCATAAAATCCTGAGAGTCGACTATTATTGGCCCACCTTGTTCAAAGACRCACATTCTTACGCTAAGAACTGCAAGACTTGTCAAGTAAGCATTGGAAAAGAGAAAAGAGCGGCATTCCAACTTCAACCCATGACTATCTCTAGGCCTTTTGAGCAATTGGGGTTAGATATAATAGGGGAAATTTCCCTGAGCTCTTAAAAACTTCACAAGTATATTCTTACTGCCACTGACTATTTCACAAAATGGGTAGAGGCCATCCCTCTGACTCATGTAAACAAGAAGGTAGTAATCCAATTTATAGAACAATAGTTGATCACAATGTTTGGTGTCCCCTCTGCTATGGTATTTGATAATGCAGCTTACTTCTCTTCTACCCTATTGAAAGAGTTTTCTCTAGACAAAGGAATCATAATCAAGTACTCTGCAAATTATTACCCTCAGGGAAACGTTGTGGCAGAATCAACAAATAAAAACATGGTTAGGATATTAAAGAAGATGGTTACAAATTATAACCAAATAAATTGGCATAATCTACTTCATAATGCTCTATGGGCCGATAGGGTCACACCAAAAGAAGCTATAGGAAATTCCTCATATTTTCTGGTTTACAAGCAAGAAGCCATCCTCCCAAATGGGCTCTATATTCCATCTCTTCAACTAGCCCAAGGTTCCAATGAAGAACCCTCATCAGCCATACAACAAAGAATCAACACTTTCCTCGTGCTAGAAGAAGAAAGAGAAAAGGATAATTCAAAATTCCTAGCCCACCAAAAAATAGTGAAAAGATGGTTTGATAAGCATAAGGCTAAGGAAAAGAACTTTGTAGTAGGAGACTTAGTCCTGAAGTGGGATAGGGAAAATGTACCAAAAGGGAAACATTCCAAGTTTCAAAGCCTATGGCTTGGGCCTTTCAAAGTGGCCGATAAAATCAGGGAAGGTTCTTATCGGTTGCAAAATATGAGGGGTGAACCTGATGCCCTCCCAGTAAATGGCCAAGCCCTAAAACAATACTTCCAATAAATAAATAATAAATATATATATATATATAATATGTATATATGAATAAATATGTGTGCTTTATATTCTTTGTGGAATTCTTACCCTTAGGGAAACGAAGGGTAGCCATAGATTCTGCATTTGCCCAGTGAATCACCATTTGTTGAGCACTCAACACACCCTAAAAATTATATGACCATTTCCTTTTTAGGTACCACTCAATCCTTTGCATTGCCTATTTTCACTTCAGTATGAAACTGACGCCTTCGCTTATGTTTTATGTTTCATGATTGAATTGATTAAAATTTTCTTGAACGTACAACAAAGAACCTTCTTAACTCTGAAATAAACTTAACAACTACTCAAGGAATCGATGACCTAAAATTTTTCCCCGACTCGCTTAGGAAGTTCGACATCAGTAGAGGTAAAAGGTGAAGGAAATCGCTTGAGATTTCGAAATAGCCGCATATCTCCATCGGCGTCGGCTGATGAAATCCTTTCTTCTCTATGAATAAGCCTTGGTAGGGATCGTGCCGAAGACCAATCCATTCAGCTTCGACAGATAAGTATAACAGTAAGCGCCACACAAATAGAATAATGACACTTCCAACTTCCGAGACGTTTCGACAATGAAAGCTTATGAAGATGATGACCCGCTGATAAACTGCACACCCAAAATTTCTCCTGATCAACAATCCCCGATATCATCGGCTTCAAAATTTTTATCAGAAGGATATTTCTAGGAGTATACACATAGATAATAGTCGATCTTCGATCTGTTCGCCAGGTGACGTGATGTGATGAGCTATTTTAACCCCTGAATGTGTTAGGTACACCGCATTTATAGTCATTAATTAATTCGTGGATCACGCATTAGTTACTAATTCATGTGTGAATCAAAAAGGAACCGTTAAACCCACCCATACAATGCATCTTCCTCCATGCCTCATCAACCGGTTAAGATTTATCTACATAAATCTAATAGTATTTTATTTTGAATCTGCATTCATTGCTCGTATTAACTAATCTATAGGATTGATAGTACCTCTCTTGTTATATCCATTTTGAGTCATTGTGTATAATCCTATTCTACGCAGAAAGAAACTTAGGACAAGTAGAAGAGCGAAGCTAACAGTTTGGAGAAAACGCCCAAAGTTCAGTGAGTATTAAACAATTATCCTGGCAAGCATTACAGGTATGGGTCCTCTTGTGGTGTTTTATGCTCCATTTCATATGTTCTCACCCAACACTTCTTTGTATACATGTTTAAATGGAAGTCTTAATTATAGGAACAATGCCTCCGAAGAATCCCTCCACTAGGAAATCACCAAGAGTGTCGAAGACACAAGAACCAGAAGTAGGAGAGGGATCCTCCCCAGTAGTTGCAAGACAATTAGAATTCACTTCCAAGCCAATGCATGTCATTAAGAAAATCACCAAGCAGGCCTTTGTCCAACCCTCGACTTTCAGAGATACAAAGGAAAATATTGGAGCCAAAACAACATTTCCTTGTTGGGAAGAAGTGTTCAAGAAAATCAAGAGGGAAGAACCCCTCGAGTATACCCCGCACAATGACCCTGATACAAGGAAACTTTATGACGATGTCCTCCCAAATATTTGTAGGTCTTATCTGCACATGGTGGCAAGCCAGTCTCTGATGGTCCCTTGCATTGAGCTTCTGAAGTGGCTCATTGATCACGCTGATGCACAAAAATGTTTGATTAATGATGATAATGGTGAATGCGTCGGGGTCTTCCTGCCATCAGAGGTTCAGAGTTACTACAAGATCAATGAGTCTGGAGAAAAGTTGAGCAATGATTTCATTCTGAGTTTCTATGCATCACACGATACCAGCAAAAACATGGCGTCTTGGTGGAGGGAAGACAAAAAGTTCATGAATCGGACTGTTGGCTAGTATCCAACGACCAATCTTAGGGAACCATACATATATCTCATGGTTCTTCTTTGCAGATTGCATGGAGAGAAATCCTTCTCCTGATTTATAGAGAATTGGATGCCTCTAACTTTCACAATGGCCATTTCAGGTACAGGTTTTAATTGGGGCACCATCATCTCCAAACAACTGAGCACTTGCATAAGGCAAGCCCAGGCGCCGAAGGAGGGAGATGTTCCCGCATTCTACATGGCTTCATATCTTCTAGACGTCATCTGCACCATGAACGCTTTCTCTAGTATGAACCTAAATTGGCATCCCTTGAAGCTTTCGGTCCATGTATATTTCAACATCCTATGGGAAAACATGTACAAAACATCCTATGCAGTTATCTGTGATCAATTATTGCATGCATCTACTTCTTGTTATTCAAGAAATAATGCCCTAGGTTGTTAGACAAAGAAAAAACATTTATAGCGAAAGTTGGTCACTGGTATTTAGATGAGAGAGAAACCTACATCACGGTTTTCGATGCCATAGGGGCACCCCACTTGTTACCCATTTATGTTCTCGATCGATTAGTGCTAGGGGATATTTGCTACCAAACCATCCTACAAGGATACAATGCCACCTTGGTAAAAGACAAGAAGCGGGCCTTCATACCATATGGGTTTCATATTGGTTTCTACATGATCAAAGACACCATGCATGCTAAGCAAGAAGGACTATTTCAGTTAGAATTTCGGTACCAAAGTGGCCAATTTCGCAAACACGATCCCAAGGGACTAGTCCTACAACATGCGTCGCATGTAACATCCTATTGGCCCTATGCCCATGACCAGTTTGAAGATGATTTTTTTAATGAGAACACTCAAGACTGGAATGAAGTGGTGGCCAGGAAGGCTGATCCTTGAGAAACCTAGTTTAAAGTTATGATCTATGAGGAGAAGGAAACATTTTTGGAGAAGACAACTCAAGAAATATCCAAGACCTGGGAAGGAGTAGTAACATATGAATTAGGTGAAAGAATAAGTGATCCCCAAGAAGAAATTGAAGATGCAGGAGTTCATTAGGAATCCTCAATACAAATCATGGATTCCCCTAAAATTCAAGTTACACTGGGGACGACAAAACTCTTGAACCACCAAGGTCAGCTGCTAATGAAGCAAATGATCTGTACCTTATCATAAGACTGATGATTTAAACTACCGTCCAAAGTGTCCCGATGGAGCCAAGTGGCCCTGGTTCCTTAAACCACGATAACACCAACAGATCAAGTAACCCTGGATCCACAACACATCCAGTCAACTCACCGGAAGGCAGAAAAATTCCACCAGAGACAGGTTGGGTGTCGATAGAAACACAAGTGCCTAATCCCCGAAGAAAATTCATACAATTATATAGTGACAACGAGAGTCTGAAGCCATCTCATGGTACCCCAGTGTGTGTCCAAGAGGAAGAAGGCCCCGAGAGAACTCCTTCCCCTGAGCCTGAAGTTAAAGACAAGGAGGTATCACCAAAGGAAGCAGAAGCTAAAAGTAGCCTTGACATGAAAGACTTCGATAAATCAGAATTCAAAGCAGATCCGAACGGTGAGCCCAAACCTGGGAAGACAAAGGAAGGATATCTGCAAAAGGAAATCTATGGTTTTGTGGCCGACGAACAAGAAAGTAACAATTATGTACCCAACACCTCTATTCTACCCAATAATCAAATCCGCGACGAGCAACAGGTAGAGTTCGGACCTGCAAGGCAAAGAGAGGAAGTTGAAGAGCCCACTCTTGAACAAATATACATTGTTTTTAGCCTGCAAAACAACCTCACATGGGGCAATCAATAATTACCAGAGCTGGTAGATAAGGTACCATACATATATGCAATCTCCTACGATCAAAAGAGAAAGGCCATCATTCAAAGAACCACAAAGAATATAAGGAGCACTTTGGACCACTCCATATTGGCCACTATAGAAGAGAACTTAATCAACACAATAGATGTTCGTACATATGAACTGATTGATGTGGGAAAATCCCTCTCGGATGCTGCCCAGGATAGAGCCAGGAAAGATGAAAGGGAACTAGGCGCCACCCAAAAGGAGCTTGAACACTTACGCCATTTGGTTGAATACTACAAAGGCGCCATGCAAATCGCTGTGTGTCTAAAAGATGAGTTTGGTAGAGTCTACCACGAGTTCAATAAGGAAAGGCACCAATTAATATCAAATGTAGCCGAATTCCAGGAGGACACTCTCATGGCACTCATGACATGTAAGGAGATGGAGCAATGGTATGAGAGAGCATAGCAGGTGGTAGAAAGGCTCGAATACATTGAGGTAGTCCAGTAGGGGAGAGAGAAGGAAGAACATGGCATTCAACTAGTGGGTAAAAGTATTCTCAATTGCATGATCTGATCTACTGAATACTAGGCTAAAACATCTCAAGACCCACACAGATAAATCTAAGAACAATGGACCAGATGCCAGAAGAATTGGGATAAAATCAATAAAATAATGAAGGATATCAGGCTCCACGAGTTCGGCACCCCTGATAAGTTTATCAACCTGAGTGAGGTGGTCACGTTGTACACCGAACAAGACTCGCTATGGACCGAAGAGTTCATGAAGATAACCAATGCAAGGCCAAGGCAAGTGCAAACATTCGCAGAACATCCGATCAGAGCCTGAACCATGCTTCAGCAATTGAACTTCAGTCTAGCGAAATACCAGGCCAATGCAATGGACATTAGAGGGATATATGTGGCTCCAATGGAACATTACAGATATCCATGGGCCAATACTTTTGAAGAACTCTTTGTCATTTGGTCTGAATATGAAAGAAGTCACCCTTTCCAAGAAATATCTCGGGTGGATTGTTAAAGAAATTGTTTGATGATAACGCCACGTGGTGATTTTTGTTTGGCTCAAATTATATTTAGCCATTAATTACATTTAAACTTTATATTATAAATAGAGACAACGACCAATGAACAAGGGTCGATGGTTGTTGTAAGAAATCTAATTTTTTGGTTGTTAAGAATTATTTTGAAACTGCAATGAATTGAGAAGTCCTTCTGGACCAAAGACAAGCTATTTTCATCAAATGTATGTGATTTGACTTGGGGGAGAATTACTTTCAATCATGTTCCATGAATGATGCAGTAATGAGTAAGAGAAATTAATTTTGTTGTCAAGTTATCTGGTGCAATGTCTTAATATTCTTTACTTTAATGATGAAGATAAATCATTGTGTTATCATGTGATGAGTGTTATGGTAGATGAATTATTTTTCTTGCCATCATCTTGTTACATATGTGTTTTCTTTCTGATAGTTAGTTTCTCAAACAGTAATTGGATGCTCATTTGGTTAATGTATTAGTACCAAGCCTATGGTATAGAATCACTGTTTGCATGTTTGAGTAGCGGGTTATCCTAAGATCAACCTATTCACAGTAGTTAAAACTTAATGTTGTTATTTGTCAAGTTGGTTTATACTAGCTTGCATCTCTCAGACCAGTCCCACCTCAAGATAAAATATAGAGAAGAATAGTCCTAACCGAAGGGAGAGCCTTCACAAGAAAACATAAATCCCATCGATAAATTGGTCGGATCACAAGATCTGGAGAATCATTCCATATTTAAATGTTGCAAATTCTAATTGGGCCTCAATGGTGGGTTTGGTTCCTACTGTTGAGTCTGGGGACTTAAGTCCCATAAACAATACCCAAATAATCCATCTGTAAAAGAGTAAGTTTCATGTCCTGCTACATTCTTCAGTACCTCATCCGTGAATGGTGTTGGGAATGGGTCATGTAAAAATACGTCATTCAACTTCCTTAGATCCATGCAGATCTTGATTCCTTCTATCTTCTTGTCTTACACCACCACTGGACTAATCCACTCATATTATTCTACCCGTTCAATGACTCTTGCATCCAACACCTTTTCTATTTCAGCCTTGACCTTATCCTTATACCTCGAGTTTAACCTGTAAGGCCTCTGTCACACTGGCTTAGCTCCTGGTTTCAGTGGAATCTTCATCTCTCCTAAGTCTCTTTCAATTACCCTCATCTATGAAAATGTCGTTGGGAATAGGTCTCGTTATTCTCACAGTAAATATGCAACCTTCTCAACTGTCTCATCGTTCCAATAAGATCCTATCTGTGCAGACTTAGGATTCTCTTTCGTCCCAATGTTTACCTTTTGCATCTTTATATGATGTGTATATGTGACATATTCCAACGCTGGCCCTTCTACTACTTGTTCTCCTTCTGTATCAGGTACTTGTACATTCCTAGGATCCTCTTCATCGTACTCTTCCTTGGCTATGTTATTGTTGAGTTGAGAAAAGGTACAAATATCCTCCTTATTACCATGGTTTATGATATATTATTGATTGACTTTTCTATTAATTAGAAGTAATTAGGAAAGAAAATGATTAAAAAGTCTTTTAGAAATATTATTGAATGATATTAGATATTTTCTAAATTTTGGTTTGAATTGTTGTGATTTTATACAGAAAATGGACAATTGTTGTTACCTCAAGACAATTAAAGAGATTCTGAAGATACAAAAGCTATTGAAGATCGAAGGAATTAGGCATAAAGCGGTTTATAAGAAGATTGAATCTTTATTTTGTCATCTTCATAAATAGTAAAAGAAATATTGAGGATCTATCGATCCTCAGGATAGCTTAATTTACTTATTTCATTGTAATATATAGAGGGTGATGAACAATAGAGAAAAAATCCAAGAAATTCAATAAAACATTCAGATCTCTAAAGTGTTTTGTACAGCAATCCATTGCAAATGATTCATCAGTTATGGAATTAATGAAAGAATTGAGCATTTTGATCATCTTTGAGTACTGAGTTTTTCGTAGCAGTACCTTCTGAAGACCGTAGGCCCAGTCGAAAGGAGTTACTATATCATCTATGTTACCCATGATTTTGGTTGTCATGATGATGTATTGATTATGGTGTACTCAGGCTCTTCATTAGAACTTTCTCCAGAGAAAATTTACCTTCATCTCTTTGCAGAAATCACATTTTTGAGGAAGGTTCGCAGGCTACCCATACATTTTCTTGCGAGAATGCATGATTCTCACAAGCTGCCTTAAGCCAGGGTGCAAGAAGTTCACACTGTGCCTAACTAATAGGGTGCGAACTCTTTCTAAAGAAGGGAAAAAGATGAATTCTCGAACCTTCTAGAAGGGAATCTTCTAGAAGGATGAGATGGCATTCGAATGGTTATCTAAGTACTGGCTTTCCTGATATTTTGGGATCATTCCTATCTAAGTAACTAATTCATTCTCTCTTATATATTGAGGGGATTCTCACGGAAAAGGTTAGAAGAAAACAAGGTTAAGAAGACATTGGAGAATTAGTGAAAGATTGTGTGAAGGACTGATGCTACAGCAGCTAGGAACTCCAGCAAGGTTATCAAAAGTGGTTGATCTTCTTCATGCATGAGCAAGTGTGTGTGTCAAAGCCAAGAGCCATCAAAAGGAGGTTTGCAACATCAAGGCTCAGGTTGTAATTCTTGCTTTCTATCAATTTAATACAGTAATATGTCCCTTTCCCATAAATCTAATTCACTTTATTGTATAACTCCTTGATCATATGCATAGATTAACTGTTGAATATATTGAGTTGTTTTCACTTCAATTGGTTTGAGCTGTCCTAGTCTTGACGGCACAAGAGCATTGGAGCAAAGCTAGACAACAGAGACCCAAGGAAGCGATCATAAGGTATGTTCATGATTCTTGCCTCCTAGATCATTCAATAGTCAAAATCTAGGGAAAGAGTATTATTCTGTCTTGTTTTGTTCTAGATCCAGGTGGATCTAGGGAGATCGGTTTGTGTTCGCACTTACGGATTTATCCAATAACAATCTGTAATCATATCAATTCTATTTTAGTTATGTGATTTGAATTTCTTTGCAATAGTTAAGATAAATTCGTGAGTGTGTTTATTATTTTATGAATTGGTTATGCTATTCATTTCCAGAGGATAAATGATTCATTTAAATTTTATCGATTGTTGTTTTACTTCCAATTGTTGTTAGTTTATAGCTTGTGGATTCCTTTCATTTTTGCATACGCTGTTCCTTTTATCAATTTCACATTTTTTGTTCCTTTCGTTTAATTTACATTTGATGTTTCTTTCGTTTAAATCGCATTTGTTGTTCCTTCTTAAATATACAGTAGATCGTTGTTCTTTCTAGTAGGTTAAATAAGCATTGAAAGATTCATTCATGAAGAGTTTTCAAAGATTAGATTCATGTTTCTTAGATTGATGAATTCGTTGTGTGTTATTGATTGAATTACAATTCTGTTGAGCAAGTTATTAGTTTCGGAGTTTTTAATGAATGAGTAAGAATTTGATTATTGCAGTAGCTTAGATCGATTCATATTTACGTTAGTTAAATTATCTACATGATTTAAACCTCTACGACTATCTGCATAGACTTTGATGACATTCTTGAAAGAAAAGACGAATCCTCAGTTGATAAATTAATGTTAGACTAATGTTG